>SJYT01020129.1:159367-224267 GCA_006410635.1 Cephalophus harveyi | reverse complement strand
ACCTCTTCTTAGTATCTTCTGCTTCTGTTAGGTCCATACCATTTCTGTCCTTTATCAAGCCCATCTTTGCATGAAATGTTCCCTTGGTATCTCTAATTTTCTTGAAGATATCTCTTGTCTTTCCCATTCTGTTGTAAATGATAGGAGTGGCTAAAATTGCCAACGTTTAGGAGTCAAAGAAATTGCATTCAGAAATGAGCAGGTCAGCAGAGTATAGTCACAAACCCATAGGGGAGTTTTTGGTTAGAAGACCCAACATGAAAAAGACACAGCGTTTCCTGCATTCTCTCTACTTAACACAGCCCCAGTACAGAAAGCAATGAGATTTGCTGGGCAGGTGCTTCTCCTGTATTGACCCAGGGCCTAGCATAACATCAGTACCTGACAAATATTTCCTGATTATATGTAGGGATATGCATCCAATGGAATAATACACAATCTCAGTGAAGAATGGGGTAGATCTATCTGTGTTGCTATAGTAAGATTTATATAATTAAAAAAAAAACGAAGTGCACACGTGTTAATGCTATCATGTGTGTGCACGCTAACTTGCTTCAGTGGTATCTGACTCTCTGTGACTCTTCAGACTGTAGCCCACAAAGTTCCTCTGTCTATGGGATTCTCCAGGGGTGAGTTGCCATGCCCTCCTCCAGGGGATCTTCCCTACTCAGGAAGCAAACCTGAGTCCCTTATGGCTCCTGGATTGGCAGGTGGGTTCTTTACCATTAGTGCCACCTGGGAAGCCCATAATATTACATATAATTATATAAATGATAAATGTATCTTTTTTTCTATAAGGATAATAATAGCTGATACAAACAGAGTACTCAGTATGTTCCAGGCACCTGTTTAATCCTTTCTGTTGGGTAGGCAGTACCGTGATCCTATTTAAACAGATTGGGAAATGGGGACACAGTATAGGCGTCTAGCCCAGGATCCCACAGCTAACTGGGGACAGAGGTGAGGGCTGGAGATAGGCAGTCCATGCTTTCCATGATCCTGCTTCTCACACAGGTAAGTGTTAACCGGGAAGAACTCGGGTGGGACATGGTGGAGAGAAGTTTACTTTTATTTCATACTCTTGAGTATTCAGAACACTATTTTACCACATGCATTATTACGTTCATCATAAAAAAAGCTAATTTAAAATTATTTTTTTGAGAACTGAGCTTTAGGTACAAGGTGACAGCATCTCTGGAGACCTCTTGGGAGGTCCCATGGGCTGCCTGATGATGAGAGGGATGGGCGTGGGCTGGCTGAGGACACAGCCCAACTGGCTTGTGAAAGGAGATGCAAGGGGATAACTGGTTGCTTTCCATATAATTCAAGTTGAGCATAGGCAGCGTTGAAAGCACAGTGGCCAGTCTGTGGCTTTGGTTTTTCCAGTGACTTTTGCTTTGGTAAGTTTCTCTCACTTGGAAATTCCCCACCGTGGATTCCTGCATACATGGCTTCAAGGGCTTCATCCCATGGATTTTTCTTTCTTTCCTTTTTTAATTAGGCAATACAGTACTGTAACTGAAAAAGTTAAAATCAGTTTGAAAGGGGTAAATGAGAAATCCTACTCCCAACTTCTATTTCCATCTTGACCCTTGTAGCTACTACTTTTTTCTTTCTTTTGTAAACTTTCAGTGGTTTCTTAGGCATATTCAAGTACATATGCACATATATATACTTCTTTTTTTTTTTTTTTGGCTGTGCCTCTCTGCATGTGGGAGATCTTTGTTCCCTAATCAGGGAACACATATATATCCTTATTTTTATTTCTTTCGTACATATCCAGAGTCGCTGTTTTTTCTCTTTCTAAATTGGCACACACAGAACTTTCTCATCCCCCACCCCCCTTTTTTTTAGAGCTAAATAAATCCCTGTCCATTGGATGGGTTTAACGGGTCTTCTCTGAGTGTGTTCCCTTGACCTCGCTGTTGGCCTTGCTGAGGTGTCTCCAGGTTTGAACCAGTGTTTCTTCTCTGCTTCTCTATAGATTTCATTCCAATCAGCAACTTCCTAGCAACTGACCGCGTTTGTACCCACATTCCCCTTAATGAGGGGTAACCGGAGGCTCTTTGCTTCTTTACCTTCTCCTCCAGGGCACACAGTGAGGGCCAGCCCTTTCTTGATGGCCCTTGGGGTACAGCTCACACCTGTTCCTTTTCCTGGTTAAAAACAAGCTCAGAATTATTTCCACTTGAATCTCTTGTCACCGGCAGTTTTCATCTACTTGGAAACAAGTGTGCTGAGGCGAACCCCCCTGGGTATAAATGGTTAGAGTTTAATTGTATAAACACCTGTTGATGGAGCCCTGCATTGGCTCAACAGGTATGAAGTTAAGTGTTTCCTTTCTCTTTTTGTTTATTTTTTAACCTGTGTTTTATCATGGCTCTGAATTTGTTGTCTGATTGCTAACTTCCAAACACTCTGAACCAGCTCCATCATGGAGGAGAGGGGATTAGGGGAGGAGGAAAAAACTCACCCACAGAGATCTCTGGAGCTTGCCCTAGAGAGGCTGAACACTTGGTTAATTGAGGATTATCCTGCTTTAACAATCATCCCTTGGGGTGTGAGCTGAGCAGGGGATTGCAATATTTCGTTTTAATGAAGGTGTTGGTGTTTCTCCACTGGCTTATCCTTCACAAGCGTTTTCTCCCCGGCTTTGGTGGCCCACCCTGGAGTGCTCCCCTCTGTTGCTAGCATGCCCACCCAGCTGGAGATTGCCATGGACATCATGATTAGAACCTTCCACCGCTACTCCTGCAGGGAAGGAGACAGGTTCAAGCTCAACAAGGGGGAGCTGAAGATGCTCCTGCAACGAGAGCTCACGGAATTCCTCTCGGTGAGTCCAGCTGTCCTCCCCGTTCAGGTGAGGGTGGAATCTGTGCCCGTCCAGGGACAGCCTCTGTGAACATCGTCTCCTGGGCTTGGTCCACACCATGTAATTCCTGTCGAGATTCTAAATACCGGGGAGCAAACACTAGGACCTTTGCTGTGTCTGTGGGCACGTACCCCTTTCCATGGTGTCTGGGGGGCGGGTAGGGTTTCCAGGTGTTGGAAATTATATTTGAGGCTTTTGTCAATTATTCAATGTCCTAGTGCAGCAAAAGTAGAGCTAGTTATACTTGGTTGGAGCTATAGTTTCACCAGTGACATGACCTGGAGCTCTATCCAGCTGTCTGTAAATGAGTAAATATGATGTTTGGGGCCAGAAATGAAGCCAGGGGTACTGCATGCTGTGGTAGCAAACTTCCTAATGAATGATAAATACTAGCAAGTTTGTCAGCCAAGAACAAGCTGATTTGGACTGAGGCAAGAGATGTCTGGCCTGTGAGCAGTTGAACACCAAACAGATTTACATCTCAAAACAGGCAGGAGTTGAATGAATCCACAGGTGAAACCTTACAATGGAGTGTTTGGAGCCTACCCTGAGGAAAATGCTCACTCTGGTGTTTTTGGAGCTTTGGAGTTTTAGTACACGTTGTAGCCTGGCATGATGTTATTTTGTCCAAACGCTGTGTTAAGACAGTAGTAATTATGACAATCTTTTACCCCCACCCTCTATGGGAATAAATTTAAGAAATTTGACATACAATACCTTTTTAGTGATTTTAGGAGTCCCCAAGAAAATTTTTATTTTTCAAATTCAATTTGGCAACTGTCATGTAACATTTAGAATAAAAGACTCAGCCAGTGAAACTTGGCACATTGATTTATTTAAGTGAAATTTGTGATTGTTTTTGATTGAATCGATCAGTTTAGTTTAAATGTCCAGCCGTTTAGTGGTGGGCACCTAATAAGAGGACAACGGGGAATTCTTGGAGGAAATGAACTATACTTTGGGAAACATTTCTCATCAACCTCTAATTATAGGAAAAGTGGGTGCTGCATAGCCCCATCTTTTCTGAACCTTGCTTTCCTCAATGGGCTCCTTGCTTTCCTTTCCACCAATAAAATGGAGTCATTCTTATAAGATCTACCCTTTATTGGGTGCCTCTGTTTTGTTTTGTGATACACAAAACAGGCTGTCGGATAATATATAATATGATATGCCTTATTGGGGACAATACTTATACCAAAAAAGTATTCATTGTTCATCTGAACTCCACATTTGATTGAGTGTCCTGAATTGTTATTTGCTAAATCTAACAACCTGGTGCTAAGTGCTCATAAAAGTGTATTGAGATATCCCCTCAATTTGTAGGAGATACTATTCTCATTTGATGAAAAAGGAAATATTAACACATTAAGTGATTTGCTCCAAGTCTTGTTGTTGGTAAATGGCAGAGTCACTCACGCTCCCTGGTTAGCTTCAAAGCTTCCTTCTTTTCATGTCCCCCCACGCCCCCCGACCACTGCCTGCCCCGGTTCTGGCCCTCCACCTGTGCTATCTGGTAAGTGCATTTTCAGCATCAGCAGCTCACTTTGATGTGTTGGTGTTTGCTCCTCTTGGTGTTTAGGTCTGAGGACTATATGGACTGGGGGCAGAGGCCCAGACTCACTTAGAATGTGTGCCCAGGTTCAAACCCACCTGCAAACAGGCTCTTGGAAATTGCTTTCGATGCTAAAAATGGAAATGGAGACTTTAACGTAGATAAAGGGAAGGGTTGATCTCAGCTGTCATGAACCTCAAATCCTGGGAGTTAGAAGCTTTCTTTTTCCTTTTAGTGCCAGAAGGATCCCGAGCTGGTTGATAAGATGATGCAGGACCTGGATGCCAACAAGGACAATGAAGTGGATTTTAATGAATTCGTGGTCATGGTGGCAGCTCTGACGGTCGCTTGTAATGACTACTTTGTAGAACAACTGAAGAAGAAAGGAAAGTAAAGACAAGTAGTAAGCTAACATAAAGGCAGAAATATATCCACAGTTACTTACTGTTCGTCTATTCCTTCCAGAGCCATAGTCACAGTATGCCATTTATAGGTATAATATACATGTACTATAATCAGTTGCTAGGATTATTAGGTGATGTATATGTTAATAAATTGATTTTGAATAAATATTCCAAATCTTGTATGCCCTAGTTGGAATTTTCCTGTGTGTATGGAATTTTCCTATTTTTATTGAAGTGTAGTTGGCTTTCAATGTTGTTAGTTTGAGGTCTATATCAAAGTGATTCAGCTATATATATGTGTGTGTATATATATATTCATATGTATATATATACACACACATATATATTTTTCAATTTTTTCCAATAAAGGTTTTACAAGATATTGAATATAGTTCCTGGTGCTATTCAGCAGGTCCTTTTTATTTACCTATTTTTTATATAGTAGTATGTATCTATTAATCTCAGTTAAAAATGTTATATGCTTTTTTTGTCTGTTAAAGAGAGAGCATCACAAAAATTAGCTCTTTCAAATGAGACTAGAACTTAGCAGATCTCTCACAGATGTTCATCACCTTTCAATTGTACTTTGAATTTATCCTATTAAAGAAATAAAGTGTTTCTTGCATCCTCTTGTGATTCTGCTTCAAGAGGAAGAAGCTGTGGGTCTGGAAGCAGAGAGACCGAGACGTGGGAAGAAGCGCTGGCTTTTGCAGTGAGTTAGCTCAGGTAAGGGCTAAGTCCAGGGCTAAGGCGTTCGGCCACCCTTGGGGGCTGGTGGAGAATTACTGACTTGCTCCTGCTGCTGCTGCTGCTAAGTCGCTTCAGTCGTGTCCGACTCTGTGCGACCCCATAGACGGCAGCCCACCAGGCTCCCCCGTCCCTGGGATTCTCCAGGCAAGAACACTGGAGTGGGTTGCCATTTGCTTCTCCAATGCATGAAAGTGAAAGTGAAGTCACTCAGTCCTGTCTGACTCTTAGCGACCCCAAGGACTGCAGCCCACCAGGCTCCTCCGTCCATGGGATTTTCCAGGCGAGAATGCTGCAGTGGGGTGCCCTGCCCGTGGGGTCGCGTGATTCTGAGGCAAGCGTCTCGCGCCGTTTCCCTGCATTTCCGTGGCCCGTGGGGAGGAGGGCTTCCCGCACCTGCTCTGGGCTCCCGGCCCTTCCTGGTCTCTGCAAAGCCCCTCCATGAGTCCTGCACCTCTCAAATAAACTACTGACTCAGGGTCTACTTGGAGGAGACTCCAACTGTGATGGATCCTTTGGAGAATTTAAGAAAGGGAATGCTGTGATTATACTTTTAAGTCCTTGTCCCAGCTGTGGTGTGAAGAAAGAG
Source organism: Cephalophus harveyi (assembly GCA_006410635.1). NCBI lineage: Eukaryota > Metazoa > Chordata > Mammalia > Artiodactyla > Bovidae > Cephalophus > Cephalophus harveyi. Next base: position 218,103 of record SJYT01020129.1, on the reverse strand, counting down.
CTAGAGAGAGGGCAAGTGTGGAAGAGGCCATGGGCTGTGTTCTGAGGGAGAAACAATGGCATCTCAGCCTGGAATCTGAGCAGGGAAGATGAAAAGAAGCAGTTGAATTTGCTATCTTTCAGAGGTGAGAGTGATAGGGCTTGCGGAGGGATTGGTAATGAGGCGTAGAGAAGACAGCAGTCCAGCACCATAGGGTGGGCACTCTATTGCCTATCTGATATCCACTCCACATTTCTTGCACATACTAGAGCCCTGGTTTGTGCAGGGTAGCAATGTGCTGAGCTAAAAAGTGTTATTCCCCAGCCTCTCTTGCATTTGAAGTGGAGCTTATAACACAGTTCTGGACAATGAGAAATAAGCAGAAATCTACTAGGAATTTCTGGGAATTTTTGCTATTTCCGTATAGGCTCTGTGCCTTACCGTGTTAATTCCTTCCTTTTCTTTCCATTGGCATGTAGCTGTGAGGCTGGAGGTGGGGCTGCCATCTGGCAACCATGAGGTCAGAGAAGAGAAAAGGAAGAGCTGGGACATTGTTGGCTGAGAGGAACTGATAACTGCGCAGCCCTGGCCTGCCTGCCTCTGGTCCTCTCGTTATGTGAAAGCAAACAAAAGCTGCTCCTTGGTTAATTAGGATTCCGTTATATACAGATGAACGTAATCCCTAATATTTAGATTTTGGCTCAAGCAAATGATGCACTTTACAGAATGGGAAAGACTAGGGTAGGAGCAGCTTTGTGTGGGGACATATGGGAAATAGCTCTGTTTGAAATCCCTGTTGGACATCCAAGTGGAGGTCACATGAGCGGTTGGATATAGGAACTAGTCCAAATCTCAGATTAAGCAAGAGACTGGGAATACAGATTTGGGAGCCATTAGCATCTAGAGGGTGTTTAGCCACAAGACTAGAGGAGATCATTTAGGAGGAGAATGTGGATAGAGAAGAAGAAAGGTCCACCAGTTAGCTCTCAGGAAAAAGGGAAGCCAGCAAATGATACAGCAAAGTTGTGGTCAGGGAGTAGAAGGAAAACCAGGTGAGTGGGGGGCTTCAGGAGCCTAGGGAAGAAAGTGTCTGGAGAAGGAAAGAGGGTGCAATCCACTGAGAGGAGGAATAAGTTGAGAACAGAGACTTGCCCTTTACATTTGCCAAGACAGGGGTCATCAGTGAATCAATGACCCTGACCAAATTGATTCTTTACAGAGGTGCCTGTCTCCCTAGTTCAGGCTTCCCTGGCGGCTCAGACAAGAAAGAATCCGCTTGCAATGCAGGAGACCTGGGCTCAATCCCTGGGTCGGAGAGAGCCCCTGGAGGGCATGGCAGCCCACTCCAGTATCCTTTCTTGGAAAATCCCATGGACAGAAGAGCCCACCCCTGGTGAGCTACAGTCCGTGGAAATGCAAACAGTCGGACATGACTGAGCAACTAACACTTTTATTTCCCTATCTGGCTGCTGCTGCTGCTGCTAAGTCACTTGAGTTGTGTCCAACTCTGTGCAATCCCGTAGACGGCAGCCTACCAGGCTCCCCCGTCCCTGGGATTCTCCAGGCAAGAACACTGGAGTGGGTTGCCATTTCCTTCTCCAATGCATGAAAGTGAAAAGTGAAAGTGAAGTCGCTCAGTCCTGTCTGACTCTTAGCGACCCCATGGACTGCAGCCTACCGGGCTCCTCCATCCATGGGATTTTCCAGGCAAGAGTACTGGAGTGGGGTGCCATTGCCTTCTCTGATAGTAGGTGCTTAATAAATATTTAATAAGCAAATAAAAGAATCTGCCAATTGTTGATTTTCTAATGCTAAGTAAGACTTGTCATTTTTTTCTTTAAATAGGATAGTATTTTTTATTTCCTGTAAGCCAATTCTGAACAGATAGGACAGAGAGAATTTAGAGGTCAGAACATTCTAGAAAAGAAGTATTTATTTCTTCTATTCCTCAAAAGGTTGGAAGAAAAAAATTGAACACTTTTTTCAGGGATATTTAGGATTTTTTTCTTACAAGAAGGTATATTGCTTATGCAAAAGAAGATCTGACTATTACTCAGGGGTCTTTAAACTTTTCATTTAATTTGGTCCCCAGGTTTATATATTCCTAAATGGGCCACTAATTTATGAGAAGTAAAGCCAAAAATTTCCCACATTTTATTCAAGAAAGGACATTCTCAACAGGGAGAAATAAATGGAAAAACAATGTTCATTTCATGGTCTTTCTAAAAATCGATCAAAAGTGAGGAAAAGCAATTTATGTGTCAAATTAGATTTCAAATGAGTAAGAATTACATGATGTACCAAAAGCTCTTTTCTAGTAGAGACTTTGTTTTATATGTGTGTTAGGTATTTACAATAAGTTTGCAGGAGGCAAAATTGATTACCTCTTCTGCTCAGAGGCACTGACCTTGCATTTCTGGAGCTTAAATCAACTTTAAACAACATTCAAGGGTCATCTCTAAATTAGTACATTCTGATGTTTAACATTTTCTCAATGTGGTTACTGGACAAGACAAGGCTTATGGAAGGCACCAGCCTATGTTTGCTTGGGGCCCTGGCCTGGATATGTGACTGACAATACAGATAGCTAGAAAGCATTAACAAAGCCCCCAGACCTTGAGTTTTAATTTTAAAAGCAGATTTTGTATTTGCTTAAGAATCAGGGGCTGAAAGAAAGCTTTCCGGAAGCAAAGAAATGGGGAAAGGATGTTAGAACATGGGCCAAATCGTGCAGGTCTGAAGTCCCAGGACATGTTGTTATTTGGGGTCTCCTGGGTTGTGGGAGAGCAGGGAATGGGGCTGGAGAGGTAGGGCTTGGAATCAGAAAGGGCCTTGAGTATTAATATGAGAAATTTGAAACTTATCCTGAATGTAATGATAAATCTTTTTTTTCTTATTACTTAAAGCCGTTTTTATGTTTCTAAATGTCCCCCTAAAATATTTGAATCTTTAAAGCAGTGTTTGGTGTGTTTTAAAAATTGCTAATTTTACTTTTTGGCTGTGTTGGGTCTTCGTTGCTGCGTGGGCTTCCTCTGGTTGCAGTGAGCAGGGGTACCCCTCCTGTGGTACTTGGGCTTCTCCTCACAGTGGCTTCTCTAGCAGAACACAGTCCCTAGGTGCATGGGCTCCCGTGGTCCCAGCCCTGGTGGGACGCAGGCCCTGGGTGCATGGGCTCCCGTGGTCCCAGCCCTGGTGGGACGCAGGCCCTGGGCGCATGGGCTCCCGTGGTCCCAGCCCTGGTGGGACGCAGGCCCTGGGCGCATGGGCTCCCGTGGTCCCAGCTCCGGTGGGACGCAGTCCCTAGGTGCATGGGCTCCCGTGGTTCCAGCACAAGGGCCCAGTGGTTGTGGTGCACGAGCTTTAGTTGCTCCACAGAACATGAAATCTTCCTGGACCAGGGATCAAACCTGAGTCCTCTGCACTGGCAGGCAGATTCCTGTACCCTGTCCCACCAGCGAAGTTCCTAAAGCAGTGGTTTTGAGTTCCAACTTCACATTATACTCACCCAAGGTGTTGCACAAAAATAGAGATGAAATGAGCCCCCTCCCACTCAGATTCTGATTCTGTTGTTCGGGGTGCGGGTGAAGACGGTGGTAATGGTGACCGCCTGGGCACCCTGGTCCAGCCTGGATTCTGCAGCTCATGGGTTTTATCCAACCTACCCTCTCAGGTTGGTGCCACCGGCTGCCTGCCACCTGGAGAGGCTATTTTTCCCCTTGACTTCTCCACCTTTCTCAGTTTCTTATCAAGAAAGGGAATCCTATGAGGTCATTATGTACATGTTTTCAAAGACTGTTGACTACAGTGAAAAGTGTCTACTGTATAATATTAACTTTAAACAAAGGAGGTTTGATATGGTCCCATTTTGGTTTTTAAAAAGTGCTATAACATGAGCTTTTAAGATACCATGGTGGTTGGTGATCAGTTAAGGGTATACTCTGGGTTTCTACCATTGCCTTTTGCAAGTTTAACGTTGTTTTCTCCAACTTTCCTTTAGAATATAGTGTGTATTAGCTTGAGGCTTCAGCCAAAATTCTATTTTAGAAAAGAGCCTGGAAGGGAACCCCTCTAAATGCTCACCATGGATAGTGGCTTTGTAGGTGATTTTCATGTTTTCTTTATACTTTTATCTGATTACTGATGCTTCTTGCTTCTACTTGCAGTTTTTCACTTTCTTTGTCCCAGTCAAGAAAAGTAAGGCTTCCTTACAAAGTGAAGGCCTGTACAAGTTGCCTGAAAACCACTTGTCTTCCTAGCTTTTGTTTTCCAGAGCTAAAGCCATTAAGGTAATTACATGAGAAGCGTCCAAGGAAAGTGTCAAGAGATACGGAATTATTCCTGGAGAAAGGGTTTCCCCAGAGCTTTGGAGGGGAGACTTTGGAGTTTCTGGTCCCTAGAGAAGTGCAGGCCTCAGTGTCTGAATGACCTCTCCCTGGAATCCTCTTCTAGGAATCCCATCTCCCCATCTTCCTTGATGTAGATCACCTGCTACATGGAGGTTGGTGATCAGTTAAGGGTATACTCTGGGTTTCTACCATTGCCTTTTGCAAGTTTAATGTTGTTTTCTCCAACTTTCCTTTAGAATACAGTGTGTATTATCTTGAGGCTTCAGCCAAAATTCTATTTTAGAAAAGAGCCTGGAAGGGAACCCCTCTAAATGTTCACCATGGATAGTGGCTTTGTAGGTGATTTTCATGTTTTCTTCATACTTTTATCTGATTTCTGATGCTTCTGATGTTTCAGCAATGAACAATAATCAGAAGAAAGTATCCTGTTATTTATTTTTATTAGAGAATTCCCATACCTTACTTTTACATGTCTTTATTCCTTCCTTACCTGCCTCTTACCAACTAAAATGTCTTTTTGTCTGAAACCACTTTGTCACACTTGCCTTTCACCATATTCATTTGGGTCATATTATAGATTCCACATATAAGTCATGTTACATGGTCTCATATGGGTGTTTGTCTTTTTGACTTGCTTCACTTATTATGATAATCTCTAGATCTATACATGTTGCTGCCAATGGCATCATTTCATTCCTTTTTGTCCATTAGGTTTATATACTCTGTCTTCTTTCGGAGAAGGCAATGGCACCCCACTCCAGTACTCTTGCCTGGAAAATCCCAGGGACAGGGGAGCCTGGTGGGCTGCCGTCTATGGGGTCACACAGAGTCAGACATGACTGAAGTGACTTAGCAGCAGCACTCTGTCTTCTTTATTCATCTGTTGATGGACATTTAGGCTGTTTCCATGTCTTGGCTCTGTGTGTGCTATAAGAACATTAGGATGCGTGTGTCTTTTCAAATTACAGTTTTCTCCAGGAGTGGGATTCGTTTTTTGAGGACCCTCCATGCTGTTCTCCATTGTGGTTGCACCGGCTTACATTCCCACAAACAGTGTAGGAGGGTTCCCTTTTCTCCACACCCTCTCCAGTGTTTGTTATTTGTTGACTTTTAAATCATGGCCATTCTGACTGTCATGAGTTAGTGCCTCATTATAATTTTGATTTGCATTCCTCTAATAATCAGCAATGTTGAATTTCTTTTCATGTGCCCATTGGCCATTTGTATGTCATCTTTGGAGAAATGTCTATTTAGGTCTTCTGCCCACTTTTCAATTGGGTTGTTCATTTGCTTTGTTACTGAGTTGTATGAGCTGTTTATATATTTTGGAAATTAAGCTCTTGTCAGTTGCATCATTTGCAAGTATTTTCTCCCAGACTGTAGGTTGTCTTTTCATTTTGCCTATGGTTTCCTGTGCTGTACAAAAGTTTGTAAATTTGATTAGGTCCCATTTATTTATTTTTGTCTTTATGTCTATTTCCTTGGGAGGCTGACCCAAGAAAACATTGGTCAGAGAGTTTATGTCAGAGAGTGTTTTGCCTGTTCTCTTCTAAGAGTTTATGGTAGCGTGTCTTACATTTAAGTCTTTAAGCCATTTTGAATTTATTTTTGTGTATTATGTGAAGGTGTATTCTAACTTCGTTGATTTCCATGCAGCTATCCTACTTTCCCAGCACCATTTGCTGAAGAGACTGTCTATTCTCCATTATATATTCTTGCCTCCTTTGTTGAAGATTAATTGACTGTAGGTGTGTGGGTTTATTTCTGAACTATTTTGCTCCATTTAGCCATATGTCTGCTTTTGTCCTCAAAGTATTTTTAAATTAAGCTGGGTACTTGGGTTTTTTTAAAAGATATAATGCTATGGCACAGTTAACCTACAGTCTCAGTTCAGTTCAGTTCAGTCGCTCAGTCGTGTCCGACTCTTTGCGACCCCATGAATCGCAGCACGCCAGGCCTCCCTGTTCATCACCATCTCCCAGAGTTCACCCAGACTCACATCCATCGAGTCCGTGATGCCATCCAGCCATCTCATCCTCGGTCGTCCCCTCCTCCTCCTGCCCCCAATCCCTCCCAGCATCAGAGTCTTTTCCAATGAGTCGACTCTTTGCATGAGGTGGCCAAAGTACTGGAGTTTCAGCTTTAGCATCATTCCTTCCAAAGAAATCCCAGGGCTGATCTCCTTCAGAATGTAAACATAATGCACTTTTATGTATACTGGGAGACCGAAAAGTTTGTGTGACTTGCTTTATTGGATAGTCACTTTCTTGCAGCGGCCTGGAACTGAACCTGCAGTATCTGAGGCATGCTTATATTTATGTATAAAAAATAATTCCTGTTTCACCCATCTAATAATGTTTTAGAACATAAGACACCTGAGATTCGTAGCTTGACTTTTATCCAGCATGGTCCCATATGCTCTTCATAGACAGTCTCAATAATTCTGACTGACAGGCTTTGGTATTATTGACATTGTCAGGCTGTCTAGGTTTAAGGTGGTGACAACACAATCTCACAATCACACAAAATCAGGAAGGAGGTAAGTAATCATTTGGCCATTCTGTCTTCCAGAGGTCAAGGGGAATGTTAGGTCTAAAAAATCGGAAATTGACTGTATAGCAAGGCTAGAATTGAGACTTAGCGCACCTCAGTACCCAGTACTTCCATTGTGTTAAAATTCTAGTTTCCTGTTGGTGGGCATTTAGGTTGCCTCCCACTTTTTTCCTGTTACAAACAGAGTTACAGTGGCAATTCTTAAGCACATATCTCTGCTAACCTTAGGGAGTCTCTACCAGTCTGCTGTTGCTGTCGTAACAAGATGCCACAGACTGGGTGGCTTGAACAGTAGGAGCTTATCTTCTCACAGTCCTGAGGGCTGAGAAGCCCAGGACAAGGTCCAGTCAGTTCCATTTCCAGTGAGGGCTCGCTCCCCGTCTTGTCCACAGCTACCTTCTCACTGTGTCCTTACCCCTCTCTCTCTTTCTCTTCTTTTTTTCCTTCTTCCTCTTTTTAAAAGGCCAAAGTCCCATCAGATTAGGGCCCTATTTTGAGACCTCGCTGAACTTTAATTACTTCCTAGGATTGACTATGCCAAAGCCTTTGACTGTGTGGATCACAATAAACTGTGGAAAATTCTGAGAGAGATGGGAGTACCAGACCACCTGACTTGCCTCTTGAGAAATCTGTATGCAGGTCAGGAAGCAACAGTTAGAACTGGACATAGAACAAAGACTGGTTCCAAATAGGAAAAGGAGTACATCAAGGCTATATATTGTCACCCTGCTTATTTAACTTATTTGCAGAGTACATCATGAGAAACGCTGGACTGGAAGAAACACAAGCTGGAATCAAGATTGCTGGGAGAAATATCATAACCTCAGATATACAGATGACACCACCCTTATGGCAGAAAGTGAAGAGGAACTAAAAAGCCTTTTGATGAAAGTGAAAGAGGAGAGTGAAAAAGTTGGCTTAAAGCTCAACATTCAGAAAACAAAGATCATGACATCTGGTCCCATCACTTCATGGGAAACAGATGGGGAAGCAGTGGAAACAGTGTCAGACTTTATTTTTTGGGGCTCCAAAATCACTGCAGATGGTGATTGCAGCCATGAAATTAAAAGACACTTACTCCTTAGAAGGAAAGTTATGACCAACCTAGATAGTATATTCAAAAGCAGACACATTACTTTGACAACAAAGGTCCATCTAGTCAGAGTTATGGTTTTTCCAGTGTTCATGTATGGATGTGAGAGTTGGACTATAAAGAAAACTAAGCACCAAAGAATTGATGCTTTTGAACTGTGGTGGTGGAGAAGACTCTTGAGATCCCTTGGACTGCAAGGAGATCCAACCAGTCCGTTCTAAAGGAAATCAGTCCTGGGTGTTCTTTTGAAGGACTGATGCTAAAGCTGAAACTCCAATACTTCAGCCACCTCATGGGAAGAGTTGACTCATTGGAAAACACTCTGATGCTGGGAGGGATTGGGGGCAGGAGGAGAAGGGGATGACAGAGGATGACATGGCTGGATGGCATCACTGACTCGATGGACATGAGTTTGAGTGAACTCCGGGAGTTGGTGATGGACAGGGAGGCCTGGCATGCTGCAGTTCATGGGGTCACAAAGAGTCAGACACGACTGAGCAATTGAACTGAACTGAACTGAAAGCCCCTATCTCTGAAGATGGTCACAAAGGGACTAGGGCTTCACCATATGGATTTTGAGGGGACACAAGGAAGTCCACAGTAGAGTCGATCTGTGGGATTAACTCCTACAGAGTGCCGGGAGCCAGCACGGGAGATCCCACCCATGACAAGGTCATGCGGAGAGGCCTGATGGGCAAGGCGAGTCAGGCCTCGGGGGTTCCCCCTGGAATTTCCTGAGCATTCACCCCCCCAAAACCAGAGTCTGCCTGCTTTACTGTGTTATGCTTTCCACCTACTCTTCTGACATTAACAGGGGGCTGTCACCCCACCACCTTTTCTGGAAAAGGTTAATTTAGAGCTTTTAGATAATAAATCTCCTGGGCATAGTAAGAGTGTTTCAATCCAAAAGCCCCTCTGATGGCTTTCTAGCCTGCATGCCGGACTCTTACAGCTGTGCATGTGATTGTTTGCGGCCTCCCGACCGAGAGGCACAGGAAGCTTAAAACATCCTAGGAATGTAGCGGCTTCTGAGGAGTCAAAATCATTAGAATAGGACTGATTAAAGGTTTCATTTGTTGATCCAATACTTGCTGCCAAATTTTCATATTTTTTATTTATAGATATAGTTGGTATATAGAAAAAACAGGTAGTAGACCTGGTATTAGCAACATTAGATCTTTGAGTTAAGTACTTTCTTTGTTATAACCCACCGCACCTTTGTTCTACAGGAATGTAACTTTATTTAGTACTTTGAGGGTGATGCAGGGTAAAGAAAAAACACTTCTAGGGAAAAAGAGTTTTCTGGTTGATAGTCATTTATCTAGGAAGAGAGCCATAAAAATGTTAACAGGCCTCTTGGCCAGAAGATAATGTAAACCACCTGAGACCTTTTGTATATGGGAAGGTATGCAAAAAGAAAGCCTGGTCTCAATGAGGATCAGGACTGCTGCCCCTGCATAACTCTGCATATTCCATTATTTCTTTAAGTACAACTTGGGGTATATAAGCTGATTTTGAAAATAAAGTTGTGAGTCTTGCACCGATGCTGGGCTCCCCCATGTCGTTCTTTTCTCCCCTTTTCTGGCTGAATTCCCATCTGGAGTGGGGAGGCTCACCACGTCTACTTACTTGCCCTGGCTTCTAAGATCCACGCGAAAGGGAGCCTAAGGCAGGGCACCCTTTGATATTCAAGTGGGCGCCGGTGGCCTAATGTAGATGGTGCAAACCTCTTGTCTCGAGGTTTTATTGGTTTTCCTGGTAAACCCAGTTATTCAGCCTCTTTTTCTCCACCAATATTTCCTACTACACTATCTGTTTCTAATCTCTCTATATATCTGTAGTTAAATAAGTTTTTTCCTAGGATGCAGACTCCATCCCTGCTTCGAATTCCCTGGATCCACAGGGGCTGGACTCCGGCACCTAAGACTGGAATTGACTTGTATCAAAGGTAAATACATTTAAAATGTTATTTTACAGTGTTGAATTTCCATCCAAAAACCTTATACCAATTATAGTCCCAGATCTCTATGTGAGTTGTTTTTCCCCATCTTCACTAACACTGGGTATTATCTAACTTTATTTTTTGCCAATATAATAGCCTTTTAAATTTGCATTTAAAGACTTATGGATGTTTTGGAGTGACTTGCTATATGCTTGCTGGCCATTTGTGGTTCTTTTTCTGAAACCCATACTTGACTTCAGTTGGCATTGGGAGCTGAGTCCACTGCTGAGTCTTCTTCCCATGCAGATGTTCACACGCGGTATCATGATGCACACAGGGCTCTCTCTCATTGGAATTTGCCTAACTTAGGAAGGATACGTCTATCCACCTCCCATGAAAGGTTATGCTGTTATTTAGTCACTAAGTCATGTCTGATCCTTTTGCAACCCCATGGACTGTAGTCTGCCAGGCCCCTCTGTCCATGTTACTTCCCAGGAAAGAATACTGGAGTGGGTTGCCATTTCCTTCTCCAGAGGACCTTTCTGACCCAGGGATCAATTCTAAATATAATGTAATGCTACTTACTTCTTCAACATAGAGCACAGTTACCCGGAGTGGTACATAAACTTCCAGTAAATGCACCCGGTTTCAACATTATAATAATCAGCAAGAAATATACTACACAACCATCTGCTGGATTTCCAGCGGCCATGGGGACACATGATGTCAGGAAGTTCCTGAGTGCTCATCTAGGGCTAAAGAAAGTGGAAAAGCATCCTTGAAAAGTGCTTCTCTCGGGAGAAGTCTCTCTGGAATACAGTTGACTGTCTTGAGCAGTGCCTAGCATTTAGGGCAAAGCACTCACTTGATACTTGGGCAGAGAGTAGTGAGGATGAGTCCACAGCAGCATCAGCCACCAGAGTGTGGCTTTCCCCTAAAACTGGCAGCTTCCACAGTAAGAGAAAAATCTGTCACCTCTTCTTATTATAACAGTAATAAACGTTAACTGTTGGGTGAAAATATGGACATATTCTTTTAAAAATGCCGTGACACACCTAGTAACAATAATCACTTAGTGGTATCATCCAATACAAAGTTCACAATCTAGTTCTGTGGTTGTCTCCAAATGTCTCTTCTTGCCCTTGGTTTGTTTGAATTAGAAACTAAACAAGATCCACACATTACATTTGATTGTTAAGTCTCTTGAACATCCTTTAACCCTCAACAAGCCCTCTCATTTTCCCGCTATGCCCATGCTGCGGAATTCAGGTAGTCCTGTGGAAAGGCTTACAATAGGGAAGCACAAAAGAAGTTCAACTTCCCCCAACATTCAGGTAATAGATTTGGGGGATAAGATGGAAGTGGTAGTTCAGTGATGGAGCGAGGAAGGGCTGAGGCAGTGAGTAGGGCTGCAGTTCAGCCCCTGCTACACTGTCTGCATGGCTTTCTCTTTTTGGCCACACTGTGTGGGATCTCATTTCCTGACCAGGGACCAAACCTGCACCTCCTGCATTAGGAGGCAGAGTCCTAACCACTGGACCGCCAGGGAGGTCCCTGCTGCCTGGATTTGAGGAAGAGGCTAAATGTCTGAGATGGAGAAAGGACAAAGTAGGCCCTAGAACAGGAGAAAGATGAGAAAAATAGGATGAGGGGAACTGGAGAGAGAAGAGTCTGATGAAACCAGATTGACATTCTCTTCACATCAAAGCAGTAGAGTCATCTTTTCAAAATAGAACAGAATCCCCCTAAAGAGTTACACATTTATCTGGTTTATGCTTTTCCTTATAAATTTTCATAGTATGTATGAAGGTTAGGTTTTGTCTCTCCCAGCTTCCTGCCTTTAATTTCCTGTTGTGGTTCCTCTGGATGTTTGATTATCGATTTTGTTGTCTATGAGTTAAGACAGTGTCTTTCCTACTTAGTGGCTGAGGCAACTGCCCCATTCAGTCTATTTGTGGTTCTCTTGGGAGTGTATGGCTTTAAGACTTCTGCTTCCTTCTTACACTGATAGTAAGAGCAAGGCAATAGGACCCAATGTAAAGATTCTGACCCACAAGAAATGAAATGTGCAAATACCTGTCCTTTTTCAGTGGTGTTTGAATCCTTCAGGTCTTTTCTGAAGTTCTGGGTGAGATGTATTCTAAAGCCCAAGTTCCTTGTCCTGGCCTGCAAAACATAGATTTTTGCATCCCACCTACCTCCCCAACCTCAACTTACACTGTGTTCTCCCAAGCTCCTTTCTGGGGTTCAGGTGTGCAGTCAAAGCTGACACATTGCTCTCCCTCCGCCCCAGATCCTCATGGAGTTGGCTCCTTCTCATCTTTCTTGTCACTGTTCACATGTCCTCAGGATGGCTCTTCTGATCTCTTATATAAAGGACTCCCCCCACCCCCACCAGTGATTCTTGGCTCTTTTTTCTTGTTTTATCTTCGTTGCACTTCTAGTATTATCTGGTCTGTGGGTTTGATCGTTAAGTATCTTCTATGGATTAAATGTTTGTGTCCTCTCAAAATTCATATTGTGAAGGTCTACTCTCATACTTCAGCGATCAATGCAAAGAAATAGAGGAAAAGAACAGAATGGGAAAGACTAGAGATCTCTTCAAGAAAATTAGAGATACCAAGAGAACATTTCATGCAAGGATGGGCTTGATAAAGGACAGAAATGGTATGGACCTAACAGAAGCAGAAGATATTAAGCAGAGGTGGCAAGAATACACAGAAGAACTGTACAAAAAAGATCTTCACGACCCAGATAATCATGATGATGTGATCACTAATCTAGAGCCAGACATCTTGGAATGTGAAGTCAAGTGGGCCTTAGAAAGCATCACTACGAACAAAGCTAGTGGAGGTGATGGAATTCCAGTTGAGCTGTTTCAAATCCTGAAAGATGATGCTGTGAAAGTGCTGCACTCAATATGCCAGCAAATTTGGAAAACTCAGCAGTGGGCACAGGACTGGAAAAGGTCAGTTTTCATTACAATTCCAAAGAAAGGCAATGCAAAAGAATGCTCCAATTACCGCACAATTGCACTCATCTCACATGCTAGTAAAGTAATGCTCAAAATCCTCCAAGCCAGGCTTCAGCAATACGTGAACCGTGAACTCCCTGATGTTCAAGCTGGCTTTAGAAAAGGCAGAGGAACCAGAGATCAAATTGCCAACATCCGCTGGATCATGGAAAAAGCAAGAGAGTTCCAGAAAAACATCTACTTCTGCTTTATCGACTATGCCAAAGCCTTTGACTGTGTGGATCACAATAAACTGTGGAAAATTCTGAAAGAGATGGGAATACCAGACCACCTAACCTGCCTCTTGAGAAATCTGTATGCAGGTCAGGAAGCAACAGTGAGTTGACTCATTGGAAAAGACTCTGATGCTGGGAGGGATTGGGGGCAGGAGGAGAAGGGGACGACCGAGGATGAGATGGCTGGATGGCATCACTGACTCGATGGATGTGAGTCTGAGTGAACTCCGAGAGATGGTGATGAACAGGGAGGCCTGGCGTGCTGCGATTCATGGGGTTGCAGAGAGTCGGACACGACTGAGCAACTGAACTGAACTGAACTGACTCTCATACCACGTGATGGTATTTGGAGATGGGCTCTTTGGGAGGTAATTTGGTCGTGAGGGTGGAGCCCTCATGAATGGGATTAGTGCCCTTGTTAGAAGAAACAGGAGCGAGCTCATCTGTCTTTCTCTGTGCTATCTGAGGACACAGCAAAAGGCAGCTGTCTGTAAATCAGAAGGAGGGCCTCCACCAGAACCCAACCATGCTGGCACCATGACCTCAGATTTCCCAGCCTCCAGAGCTGTGAGAAATAAATATTTGCTGTGTAGGCCCCCAAGTCTATGGAACTTCTTATAGTCCAAACTGACTACAAGAGCCTGTGCTCACCAGTTCATGAGATCTAGTAGAGCAGACCTGAACAGGCCTCGTTTACTGCCATTTCTCCAGCCTCTAGAACGATGTCTGGAAGGCAGTAAATACTCAGACATGACTTATTGAATGTATTGTGAATGGAGAAAAGTTCCAAGTCTCAGAAGGTCAGACTGCCCCATTGTTCCCTTTACATTTTGGTCCTTCCTGGTGATAAACTAGGCGTCCACAACTCCTCTCAGACAGAGCCAGCTGCCTGCACAATCATTCACCTCAAAGCCTTGGGAAGTTAATGACCCTCCCAACGGTGGCTTAGGTACTTGAAGAAAATTGCCGGAAAACTGAAAGAAAATCCAAAGAGCATTTTGGAGATGTGAGACAAGGATTTGAAGTTTGACATGTGAAATGACAGGCATAGAAAGGGGGGCTTGGGGGATGAGGACTGGCCTCCATTCAGGTCAGGCCTTGTCCCCATGTCTTAACCCATGTCGTGACCCTGAAGCTTCTCAACAAGCTTACAAAGTAAGAATTAGTATCCCTGTTTTACATATGAGGAAACTGAGGCTCAAAATGGTAAAGCAAATTTTTCAGGCTCTAATAGCTAATACATGGCAAAGCCAGGGTTCAAGCTAAGGTCATGCTGACTCCAGCTTGTGTGTGTGTGTGTGTGTGTTTCTTATCCCCCACCTCTGCCATCTCTGCTCTGAAGACATGAGTGAGGGTGGGGATGGAGCAAAGCGGGTGCTGACATTACACAAATATTAAAAGACTCATGAAAACTGGATTGAAGAACACTTCCCATGTTCCAACCATCTATACTGATTTCAAATATGCTTTAGAAGCACCTGAGGCAGAACAGGCTCTGCTGTCTTGAAACAAAGGGTCTAATTCACTGTCATTTTTAAAATAATATAAACAGACATGTGGTTTAGTATCCACATGGTTTATTTCTCACCATTCTCCTGACAAATGAAAATTATTTAAGAACACACTGTGTACACAGATAAGAAGAAACAAAATGTTTTAAATGATGCACAACAAAATCCAGCAGTATAGAAGAGTGCACGTGAGCTCTTGCTCACTGCACACACTAAATCCAATCACTTATTTAAATAGTAATAAAAATGCAATCTTTTATGGATCTTGTACAGACTACAAAAGAGGGAAATTATTACCATATGTGAGTGTTTTATTAGGCCGTTTTCTTCAGTGAGCTGCACTGACAACTCCAAATATAGAAGCAGAAGGCTGTGTTTTTTAAAGGAATTAATGTTGTGAGTTAGAGACTACACTGTATTACCACTGGCACTTTCCATCCTGGTTTGTGCACACCACATGATCATCTTATATAGCATTACATTTAAAAAATACATCTGAGTGACACTTTTATCACATTCACACACCATGAGCTGGTTAAGGAGGCAATGCTGCAGTTGCCCCCTGTAGTGCTTTGCTGTTGGTAATAAGCACAGTACATTGTGGTTAAAAGAAATTAGACATCAATATGGTTAAGCTGTTCCAATTCATTAAAGGCCATTGGTGGCCACCACTGGGACAGTGAGTTCTTTTGCAGTGTATATATCCTAGAGGCAAACACCATCATTGGTTAAAATTTTGTCTAAAAAGTCAGTTTCTGTGCTGAAAACTATTTTCACAAAACTGAAAGCTACTAAGCTGTTTTAATGTACTTTTTCTTCTCATTAGCATATTTATGACAAGTTCTCTGAAACCTTTGGAATTTACTCTCTTTTTAATATGTGCTCTTATTTAGATCTCACCCATTTAAGATTACCACCAAATAGGCTTTAAAGTGGTGGTGAGTATTTCACCAGGAAAACCCTTTCCTCGTTAGGAATGTCCAGCTGCTAAGCAGTGCTCTGAAGCCACAACAGCACAGAGCTGGACTCGACAAGAACACTCAGGAAGCTGTTGTGCTGTGAGTGTCGTATCAGAGAATCTTTCCAAACTGTGGACAAAATTCACAGTTATGTGAGTGGCACAGTGGTACTATTGCTATGTGTTGAAGAAAACTAGAATATGATGTTCTCTTCCATGTTATCTGTTTGCTAGAAAGTACTTTGGGTCAAGGTCATTATAACTAGTGCCCTGGGACACCCTGTAGTCTCTAAGAATGTCTCTGGCCTGTAAACAGATTCTAGTTGGTGATCTTCCATGTGAGTATCTGTTTCATGAAGGTAGTCTCAGCAAGAATCACAGAAATCCAAAGACATTTCTGGAGGACAGTCGTGGCAACGCCACCGAACACTCTGAAAGTTATCACACTTGAAACCCGCATGTTGTTTTCCGGCGGCGATGACCTCCTCACGAGAACATGCCTCTCGCAAAGGATCTTCTTCATCCCTCTCCAGAAGAGGAGAAAAGGAAACACAAGAAGAAGCGCCTGGTACAGAGCCCCAGTTCCTATTTCATGGATGTAAAATGCCCAGGATGCTATAAAATCACCACCGTCTTTCGCCATGCACAAACAGTAGTTTTGTGTGTTGGCTGCTCTACTGTCCTCTGCCAGCCTACAGGAGGAAAAGCAAGGCTTACAGAAGGATGCTCTTTCAGACGGAAGCAGCACTAAAAGTACCCTGTATCAAGATGAATGGGAAACCATCCCAATAAACACGTTTTGGATAAAAAAAAAAAAAAAAAAAAAAGAAACCCGCATGTTGCACAAATCCACTTTCAGCTTGCATTTGCTGAAGTTTTTCTGTGTTGTTGTTTTTTAACTTTAATAACTCTAATGTTCCTTATAGTCAGGGAAATTCCTGTTGTTGTTTAGTGGCTAAGTCATGTCTGACTCTCTGCGACCTCAGGGCCTGTAGCCCGCCAGGCTCCTCTGTTCATGGGATTTCCCAGGGAAGAATACTGGAGTGGGTCTGTTTCCTCCTCCAGGGGATCTTCCCGACCCACGGATTGAACCCACGTTTCCTGCACTGGCAGGTGGATTCTTTACTGCTGAGCCACCCTGGAAGCCCCCACTTCCTACATATACTAGGAATATCGTCTTCATCTGATGCCTCCTCAGTAGCAGTGTTCATGTGGCTATGGAGACAGGGTCAGTCATTGTCTTCTCCCACATACACTGGTGGCTCGTGGGAAGGCATGAAATGGAAAGCTTAAAGAGATGCTTTTCAAGGTGTGCTGTCGTCGGCTTGTGGAGGACTGTTTGGGGAATGTATGTGCTTCGGTGTTCTGCCTGGGACTGGAAGGCCAGCTTTAGTTAGCTTTATGAAATCCTTCTGCACTCGGCTGGTGACCTGTCTTGCTCTCCTGTTACCCTCCTCTGCTCTCTTCTGCTAGCGTCGAGACTCTACTTCTTCAGGAGGGTATTTCAGTAGTCGTTCAAGCTTCTGGTCTTCAACAGTCCACAGTTGGTTAAATGTATCATCACACAGGTGTCCTCTTATCATCCGAGGATGACTGTTTGAACCTTCTGGACCATCACTCAAAGGCAATATAGAGTATGAGAGGGACTCCCCATCCTTCCTAGGATCTAAAGGACTTTGTGGTCTAGCGGGTAAACCTACTTTATAAAAAACTAGTTTAACTCTCCTCATATGTCTTTTATGATTTTAAAATTCTCTTTCAAAGTTCCCAAGGCTATTGGTTAATTGGTCCCATACAATCTGAGGTACGTGAATAACTCTGTGGACATGGAAGCCCTACACCAGCCTTCCTCTGGAGTTTCCCCACACATCTAATGGGATTTTTAAGTGTTTCTCTCTGAAGTCTGCCCAAACTTTCAAGGTCCTGAACTGCTTGGGCACGCGGCACCTTGAGAACAGCAATCATCTGTAACCATCTCTGATAATTTTCACGCGGGACCAAGCACCGCAGGCCTCTCTGGCCACTGTGACTGCCCTCCGGCCCCACCTGGCACCGGCTCGGGAAGCCACCTCAGGGAAGCTCGACAGAGGCGCCAGGGCACCTTCCCTGGTATTTTTACACAATAGGGACCTCTATAAATTATAGCGTTTTGGCCCTTCAACTGCAAAGGAACCAAAGACTGTCACTGGGCCATCAGGAATCTCCCCCGTGTAGAGGAGGTGGACGTACATGCAGCAAAAAGATGCCTGAAATTTTAGAATTTCATTGTTTCTCGAGTAATCTTTTTACTTGACAGAAATAAATATGTGTTTTTGCACTTACATTGTCTCAGCCTATTTTGAAAATGAGATAATGCATCTTCAGGGTGGGAGAGAGAATCATTCCTCCTGACACATTTTGCACAGTGATAACAGGATGAACCAGGAGGGAGAAGCTACTTAGAGTGGCTGCTTTCTTTCCAAATTGCGCTGCAGAGTAGTAAACTATCAAAGCCACACTCAGCTTCCCCTTCCATCAACACGATAGAAGATGGCTTGAAGGCCAAAGCAGCCCGCGCTCCATCACAAAGGAGGGCTCCTTCCATATCCAGATGCAGCTCTGTAATCCTCTGCAGATTCCCGGCATCACTTACTGGGTTGGAAGTTGACTATTTGGCTGGCTCTCGTGTTTCCTTCACTGTTAGAGTCCGAGCCGCAGCAGGAGGAACTTACCATCAACCTTGTTGATGGACACCACAGAGAGAAAATTAAAAGAGGTTGGCTGTGGAATGAAAGCTCCTGGTTGACCAGTGTTCCCAACACATAGGAAAAAAGTTGGTCTTTGAGTGATAGATCCATCCTAGATTTTTATGTGGCAGAGAGAAGTTAGGTGCATATTGTGCTGTTCTTTGCTGAAAAAAGTTCACAAGTGAGGCTTGATGTGTGTGTGTGTGATAGCTTATGGTGAACAGTGATCTCCGAAGAAGAATATTTAGCAGGACCAGGGACCAGGCTTGATCAGTCAAGAGCTTTTGTGTAGCAGAGTTTTATTAAAGTGAAAAAGGGACAGAGAAAACTTCTGACATAGACATCAGAAGGGGGCGGAGAGTGCCCCCTTGCTAGTTTTAGCAAGCTGTTTTATGTCTGTTAGGAAGCTATTAATCAGATAAGAGAGACACCTCAAGGCTGGAGGAGTTTCACCAGGCCCCTCTCCCACAGTATGTGTTTTTGAGGTAGGATGGCATGAAGTGTGTCATCCCCTAGACGTAAAACAATTGACATGAATACTGGTTTGTTGAGCTATTATCAGCCCAAGGTTTGAGAAAAGAAAAAAAGTTAGTTTTAGGTGGAACCATTTTGAAGAAAGGCAGATTCCAAAGCAAATACATAGTTTCATTAACACAGCTTAAGAAAACCATTTCCACAGAGAGTTTGTTTCTTCCTGCCACTTAGGGGAGGGATAAAAAAATGTCTGACACTTGCAGCCTGTTTCCTCTGTTTGGGAACCCCTGGCCTTCCTGCCTGTTACACCCTCCAGTGTGTGAGTCCAGCTCACCTGGAAGGCTCATTACTAATTCAGGGAGAAGGACGCCAAGCCCCACCCCCCTGCCTCCCCACCGAAGGAAGGATGAGCATGCTGTTAATGAGAGCTATCAGGACAGATGAAAGGAGAAACTTTGTGCACCTTCATGTGAAGAGGCAAACGTTAATAAAGCCATCCTGGGCGTCAGCATCCTGAGATGCTCCTGGTACCCACTGCTGGCCTGCTCTTCCTGTAACATGGTAAAGACATCTTAACATGATAAAGAAAAACTACTCCTAGCCAGAGTAGTTTTACGTCTTTAAATCAGAAATCTGAGAACCAGGAAAGACAAAGTAAGCTCCAAATCCAGGGTTTCCTAAACTCTGGGCAGAGCAAAGCCATCTGTGAAGCCTGTCCTGGACTCTGCCTCCACTGGCTGGGATCTCTCTGTTGAAAATCCCTCTGCTGGGTCTTGAACTTGGGCAGATGTGGGGTCCTGACTAATGCAAACCTGCATTTTACAGAAGAGGAAATTGAGGTCCACAGATGGGACCCGAGAGCCTCTGGGCACAGCAGAACCAGGACTGAACTCAGCTCCAGAGCACATCAAAACCCCATCAAGCTACGTTTCCTTTGTCAGTAGGCACAGATCTTGCATTGTGGGCTTTAGGGCCACAGATCTGAAGATTCGGTTGTTCAGAGCAGAAGGCAATTTGGATCAATTGCCCTGTTCAGTCTGCATCAAGAAACTCTTTACTGAGCTCCTGATACCCTAGAAAAAATAGCATCACCCAGCTCTGAAAATGCCTGATTAGCATGTCAGCTGGGGCTGCTTAAACTTTACCTTTAGGTTATCTCTCTATTTAATACCTCGGGGCTCTGTTCTATTGATCGCTGAGTCTGACTCACTGCTGATGTTTTTGAGCAATTGACCATTACTTCAGGTAAACGGGGAATCCAGAGGGAAGAAGGTGTTTGTGGTACTGCAATTTCCTGGCATATTACCCATCTGGGAGATGGTTTAGGAGTCTACTGGAGAAGATATTAAAAAAAAAAAAATACAGCTCAGCATCACACTTTTCGTGAAAATTGACACCTAACTTAATTCAGAAGAAATCTGGAAGAGCTAGAATGTAGAGCTTCCTTGCCTGAAGTTGTGGAGCCAGTATGAGTGGGTTTGACCTTGGCAAAAAAGCAAAGAAAGTCTGATCTCGTCTTAAAGGGACCCCTTTGGGTCAACTCAATGATTATTTGCAACCTGTGTTGGAGAAACAGTTGTAGACTCAGTCCTATTAATGTTTTTCTGCCTCAGATGTTAATTTAAGGTAGAGACAATCATTCCTTTTGGTTGTTGTTGTTTAAACCCATGGTTTTTGCGTTTATCCTAAATCGAGTCATAAAAGAATCTCCAAACTTACAAAACTTGGCTGATATTAACGTATTTTTGCACATAGATACATGCCATTTGTCTTGAGGTGGGGTTAAGAGACTATTTTGAAATCGAAGTTTTAAAACATGTGGGTTTGAAACCTATGGACCGTAGTAAATAAAGAGTAAAGTAATACAGCTGATAAAGACTCCTGTTTACACAGTACTTTTGCTTCTCACAGGGACAACGGCATTTCTTAAAGAGTGATTTGCTGGGTGCGGTGGAAGGGTGGGCCTTAAAAAGCACGCCCCACACACTGACACTTTAAACTCAGACAAAATGATCTGTTCCCTTTCTGGTTAAGGGCTGAGGCTCTCCTTGGCAGTTCAGTTAATTCCTGAGAGAGGGAACACACAGACTTTAACTACATTGGGTCTATTTCTCCAGGTGGAGAATGCGGGGAGGTGGGAGGTAGTGTTTGTTCAGTTCTATTTTGTTCCTGGTAGAGATATAAAGCCTCCGGCATATGATCTCAGTTAATCCTCTAACAACTCAAAAATTCAGTAGGATTATCACTGCTTCACAGATTAACCCCATGCATGGGGACGTGAACAAATTGCTGAGTTGCACAAGTAGAATCTGGAGTTGTCTTAGCCCAGGTTGTATAACAAAACACGACAAGCTGGGTGGCTTAATCAACAGACATTTATTTCACACAGACCTGGAGGCTGGGAACCCAAAATCAAGGTGGCAGTAGATTGGGTTCCTGATGTGGGCCTACTTCCTGGTTCCTAGACATCTGTCTTCCAACTGTGTCCTTACATGCCTGGGAAAGAGAGAGAGAGTTCTGGTCTCTCTCCTTCTTATAGGAACACTAATCCCATCATGGGGGCCCCTCCTCATTACCTCATTAAACTTAATTATCCCCCAAATGCCCCACCTCCCAGTGCCAACCCACTGGGAGTTACAGCTTCAATATATAAACTTAGAAGGGAGACAGTCCGTCCACAGTAGGAGATGTCCTCACTTCCTGCCCCCTTGTTGAGCCTTGGCAGGGATTGAAGAAGCGCTGTAAAAAGGACCAGATGGGTAGTGAATCTGAGAACACTGGTGTTGCAATTAAGAGGCCATTGGTATTGGGAGACTTGTTCCCAGGGGCAAGATGTAGCCTTGAGAATGAGAGATCATCTATAGGGAAGAAAGAGCATTTCTTTTTTCCTTTTTCTTTTGTAACCCTAACTTATAGCATGTAAATTTGATGCCAGTATGTACACACTCACACAGTACATACATTCACACTCGTATTTCTATGGAGAGCGATACAAAGGAATAGAATAGGATTAGAGTCTATAACATTAGTTAATTCTGGAAGGTGAAATTCTAAGTTATTTGATCTTTTTTTCATTTATCTGTAGTGTTTACTTTTCTAAAATGACCTGTTTATTATTTGTGTATATACAAAATTGATATTCCAAATCCTCCCAATATATCTTTTCATGATTTGAGTTCTTTTTCAAAGGTCACTTGTGTTGTGTCTGTGTATTTCAAAACAATAGGTTGTAAATTCAGGCATTTAGTGTTAACTCTTGTTTTTCTTCCCACCATACTGATATATTTGCTGTTGATGGTGGTTTGCTTTTGTGTAAGACTGACTAGTTGCTTTGATATCCTATAGCTGCAATCTAAGTGATTAAGTGTTTTTCTGAGCTCTCCTCGAGGCTTTCAACAGCATAGATTTTGTGCCCTTATGGTTGTGAGACAGAAGTGGAGACCATTTGTTGTTGTTCATTTGCCAAGTCGTGTCTGACTCTTCATCACTCCCTGGACTGCAGCACGCCAGGCTTCCCTGTTCCTCACCATCTCCCAGAGCTTGCTCAAACCCATGTCCATCATATCAGTGATGCCATCCAACCATCTCATCTTCTGTCGTTCCCTTCTCCTCCTGCCATCAATCTTTCCCAGCATCAGGATCTTTTCCAATGAGTCCGTTCTTCGCATCAGGTGGCCTAAGTATTGCAGCTTTAGCTTCAGCATCAGTCCTTCCAATGAGTATTCAGGGTTGATTTCCTTTAAGATTAACTGGTTTGATCTCCTTGCAGTCCAAGGGACTCTCAAGAGTCTTCTCCAGGACCACAGTTTAAAGGCCTTTTATGAAATGGAAAAAGGTGAAGTTAGGAAAACTGAGCCCACTGGGATGCCCAGCAATCCCCGTCCCACAGATGAATGACTTTGTTACCTTTTCAAAGAAGAGTCAATTTTTGATTCATGAACATTTAAAAAATAAACGTTAAATGAAGCTAGTCATTTTTTTGCCAGTATTGTTTGGGAACAAAGATTAAAATAAACAAATAGGAAAAAGAAAGCCTTTAGTTATTCTTTGTAACATTTAAAGCTTAAACAAAGTGGCTTAGTGGGAGCTAAAATTAATTAGAAATCAAAATTATATTTGCTTCATCAATGTTAAAATAAACCCAAGGGAAAACAAAGAGGCTCTTTTGTCATTAAGTTTAATTTGCTGTAGCGGTCTTAGTTGTTACTGTTTGCAACTGTGGGGGTTTTCTTTAAAAGAATGTCTGAGCATGTATTTTGTAAAACATCAACAATTTGTTGAGTTATCTATAGAAGGTAGATGATTCAAAGGGGAAGAAGGAAGAGAAGGCTTCAGAAGAGGCAGGTGAGGTGAGGTCTTAAAAGCAGCTCAAGACCTGCATGGTGGGTGGGGTGGCTGAGAAGCCGGGGAGGAGCCAGATGTCCGCAGGGACCCCCGGGGCAAGGTTCCTCTCTCCTGTCCTCCACCTTGTTGCTGGGTAGCGTTCTCAGCTCCCTCGGGGATGGCTTGGAGAGGGCAAAGCTGTGTGGAGCTGTGTTTCCTCTGGCAAGAGCAGGGAGCAGGGAGAATCCTATAGAGTGTGAGACAGCCTCTTTTAGAAGAACTGGGGCAAGTGGGGTGGCCACTGGACAGTTGAAAGGCACCCCATGAGAACTGAGACGATCGAGTCTGGGCCACACGAGTCTGAGCCTTGGCATATGATGCCTCCCCAGCTCAGCACGCCCTGTGACCTGCTGCTGAGTGCAGGAAGGCGCCCTCGGGTAGAACCATCCTTTGCTGACAGTTTGGTCCATGCCAGGCCCTGTATTAAGTCAGAGGTGTTCATTCATTTTCTCATGCAAGACTCACAACAACCTTCAGGAGCAGAAATGAGTCCTCCCGTTTTTAAATAATACAACTTATCAATTTATTTATCTAATTCTCTGATGGCCGTACCTCTCTTTTCATTGTACAAAAATACATATAAAGTTTTTCACTTTTAATCATTTTTAAGTATACAGTTTAATAGATCACATACATTCACATTGTTACGCCACCACCATCTTCCCAAACTGAAATGGTACCCATGAGAGAAAATCTTCCCCTCCCTCTCCCCCCAGCCCCTGGCAGCCACCGTTCAACTTTCTGTCTCTATCCTCTCCATGTTCTAGGACTCTCATATAAGTGGAATGATACAATGCTTGTCTTTTTGTGTCTGACTTATTTCACTTAGCATCGTGTTTTCAAGTTTCACCCATATTGTGGTATTCTTATTTTATTTTTAATTTTATTATTTTTTTATTGCAATATCATTGACATAACATTGTATAAATCTAAAGTGTACAATGTGATAAACAGTATCCCCATTTTGTAGACTGGGTATCTGATATTTATATTGAATAACTTGTCCAGGGCCATAAAAGGAATAAGTACAGAGTTCAGTTCAATTCAGTTGCTTAGTCATGTCCAACTCTTTGCAACCCCATGGACTGCAGCACGCCAGGCTTCCTCGTCCATCACCAACTCCTGGAGCCTAATCAAACTCATGTCCATTGAGTCAGTGATGCCATCCAATCATCCATCCTCTGTTGTCCCCTTTTCCTCCAGCCTTCAATCTTTCCCAGAATCAGGATCTTTTCCAATGAGTCAGCTCTTCGTGTCAGGTGGCCAAAGTATTAGAGTTTCAGCTTCAGCATCAGTCCTTCCAATGAATATTCAGGACTGATTTCCTTTAGGATGAACTGGTTAGATCTCCTTGCAGTCCAAGGGACTCTCAAGAGTCTTCTCCAACACCACAGTTCAAAAGCATCAATTCTTCAGTGCTCAGCTTTCTTTATAGTCCAACTCTCACATCCATACATGACTACTGGAAAAGCCATAGGTTTGACTAGACGGACCTTTGTTGGCAAAGTAATGTCTCTGCTTTTTAGTATGCTGTCTAGGTTGGTCATAACTTTTCTTCCAAGGAGCAAGCATCTTTTAATTTCATGGCTGCAGAGGAAGAATTCAAATCTGATGTCACATGCTGGGATCCCTGCTCTTAACCATCCTTGACACAAGTGTTCTTCCAAATGCAGACCATAGACTGCTACATCAGAGTCACCTTGCACACCTCAAAAATGTAGCTTTCTGGGCCCCACCCTGGTCCTGTGCTGTGCTTAGTCACTCAGTTGTGTCTCTTTGTAGTTCACCAGGCAAACTAGACAGCATATTCAAAAGCAGAGACATTACTTTGCCGACTAAAGTCCATCTAGTCAAAGCTATGGTTTTTCCTGTGGTCATGTATGGATGTGAGAGTTGGACTGTGAAGAAGGCTGAGTGCTGAAGAATTGATGCTTTTGAACTGTGGTGTTGGAGAAGACTCTTGAGAGTCCCTTGGACTGCAAGGAGATCCAACCAGTCCATTCTGAAGGAGATCAGCCCTGGGATTTCTTTGGAAGGAATGATGCTAAAGTGAAACTCCAGTACTTTGGCCTCCTCATGCGAAGTGTTGACTCATTGGAAAAGACTCTGATGCTGGAAGGGATTGGGGGCAGGAGGAGAAGGGGACAACAAAGGATGAGATGGCTGGATGGCATCACGGACTCAATGGACGTGAGTCTGAGTGAACTCCGGGAGTTGGTGATGGACAGGGAGGCCTGGCGTGCTGCGATTCATGGGGTCACAAAGAGTCAGACACGACTGAGTGACTGAACTGAACTGAACTGAGGCTCTTCTGTAAGTGGAATTCTCCAGGTAAGAATCCTGGAGCAGGGTGCCATGCCCTCCTTCAGCAACCCAGTCCTACTAAATGATAATCTTTGTATTTTTAACTAGCTCCTGAGTTGCTTCTTGGTAAACCTAAAATTTGAGAATCCCTTCATTCCTTTTTTACTGAAAACACAGCTTAGAAATGATGGTGGTGGAGAGAAAGAAGGCATAATAATGAACTCAAGCCTAGGTGATTTCACTAGAAAGAACAAATGAGTGAGCAAGACTCCTGGAGCTCTTAATTCTGTGGGGTCTCCTGGAACGGTTTCCAGTGTCCACTCCTATCTCCTTTGTGGCCTCATGACTTCTCCTTTCATGAAGCAGAAAGATAAATCTCTTGTACTTATGCTATGTTTTTCATTCCCATATTTATGGATCATGTCAACATGTATTATGTATGAAAAACAAGCCAGCTTATCATCAGTGCAGTGAAAATGTAGCATCCTGGTGAATGGCATAAGAAAGGAAAGATACTGATGACGAGCTGAGAGGCTGGCAAACCAATGCACAGTGTAGCCAGAAGAGACATCATGTTTAGTGTGGGCCTGGAAGCTCACTTTCAGAAAGACTTTCACCTTGAAATCTGGTGATGTGTGCAACAGATGTTTTAATTTACCTAAGATAATTTGCATAATCAATTTAACATGTGGCTTATCAAACCTGCCAAAGAGCAGGTGACAATATGGAATTAATATGATTACTAATTTGACACATCATTGAGATTAATTTGACCTTTCTTGCTCTCAGAATACCCAGAGGTCTTTACAGACAGGGATAATGTGCTGTGAGCTGCCATGTGTAGCGACCTGAAATCCACTACCCAGCCTCAGGAATAAAGCAACCACTTGGCTCAGTCTGGCCTCATGCTTCAGCTCCTTTTCTTTCAGAGTCCCTTCTAAGTTGAAAAGAAGGTAATGACTGAGTGTTGTAGGAGGCATCTGACTCTGAGTGCTCATGACTTTATGAAAAGGAATTGATTCATCTTTCCTCTAATACCATAAATGGCACTACCTTCTCCCTGGTGTGTGGATTTATTCTTGGTCCCAGAAATGTCACCTTTGAGAATCCATGGTAAGGATACATTTAAGTCTTTAAGTCTAGAGAATCAAAATAAGAAATTAAAATGATTCACTGGTTTGGTTGCAATAGTAAATTATTGGAAACAACAAAAAAGTTTATCAATAGAGTATTGGTTAAATAAAATTTGCCAATAGAATGTATACAACCATTCAAGTGACATGGGAAAAGTACATTTAATAACACAAAAACATACTGATGTAAGATGTGGCCTCATGACTTCTCCTTTCATGAAGCAAAAAGATAAATCTCTTGTACTTATGCTATGTTTTTCATTCCTGTTTTTATGGATCATGTCAACATGTATTATGTATGGAAACCAAGCCAGCTTATCATCAGTGCAGTGAAAATGTAGCATCCTGGTGAATGTGCTGTGAGCTGCACATAAATTTTGTCATTTTATTTTTGTAAGGAAAACTATATATATATACATATATCTGAAAATATAAATACCAATATGTTAATCCTGGTTATATCTGTCCACAGTTATGTCAGTACATGGTAGGATACAGTGTCAATATCTTAGGCTGTCTTCTTTTTTGTATTTCATCCTTTTTTCTATATTCCGTTCTCTGACCGTGATTTCCCCCATTCTGTCTTCCAGGTCACTTGTCTGTTCTCCTGCCTCAGTTACTCTGCTATTGATTCCTTCTAGTGTACGGTTCATCTCTCTTTGTTTGTTCTTTAGGTCTTCCAGGTCTTCAGTAAACATTTCTTGCAACTTCATCCTGGATCATCGTCACTGTCATTATTCTGAATTCTGGAAGGTTGCCTATCTCCACTTCATTTAGTTGCTTTTCTGAGATTTTGTCTTGTCCCTTCCTCTGGGACATAGTCTTTCATTAGGAGGCATAGGCTTTTCATTTTGATTAACTTTCTGTGGTGTGATTTTCATTCTGGCGGCTGCAGGATTGTAGTTCTTCTTGCTTCTTCTGTCTGCCCTCTGGTGGAGGAGGCTAAGAGACTTGTATAAGCTTCCTGATGGGAGGGACTGATGCTGGGTAGAACTGGGTCTTGCTCTGGTGGGCAGACCCATGCTCCAGTAAAGCTTTAATCTGATTGTCCTCTGATGGATGAGGCTGTGCTCCCTCTCTGTTAGTTTTTGGCCTGAAGCAACCCAGCCCTGGAGTCTGCAGGCTCTATGGCAGGATTAATGGTGACCCCCAGGAGGGCTCACCCAAGGGGCACCTCCCAGGAGTGGCGCTGCCAGCGCCCCCAGCCCCGCGACTAGCCACTACAGGCTTACACCTCCACAGGAGAACCTCCAACACGAGCAGGTAGGTCTGTTTCAGTCTCCTGTGAGGTCACTGCTCCTTTCCTCTGGGTTCTGGTGCATGCAAGATTTTGTTTGTGCCCTTAAGAGCGCAGCCTCAGTTTCCCCCAGGCCTGTGGAAGTCCTGTAATCAAAGCTTACTGGTCTTCAAGGTCAGATTCCCTGGAGATTCCTAGTCACTTTGTCGGATCTCTTGGCTGGGAAGCCTGATATGGGGCTCAGAATCTTCACAACAGTGGGAGAATGTCATTGATATCATTGGTCTCCAGTCTGTGGGTTGCCCACCCAGCAAGTATGGGATTTGATTTTATCGTGATTGGGCCCCTCCTACCATCTCATTGCAGCTTCTCCTTTGTCTTTGGCTGTGGGGGTCTCTTTTTGGTGGGCTCCAGTATCCTTCCTCCTGTCAATGATTGGTCAACAGCTAGTTGGGAGTTTGGTGCTCTTGTAGGAGATGAGTACATTCCTTCTACTCCGTCATCTTGAACCTGTTTCAAAAAAGAATTGTTTTCTTTGTATTATTGGTTTGTCAGATATCTTAGTTAACAATACTTATCACATTCTGTGGCTTGTCTTTACATTTTCTTCATGATATCTTTTGATGAGCAGAAATGCTTAATTTTAATGAAGTTCAATTTATCAGTTTTTCTTTTATGGTTAGTTCTCTCTGTAACCTAAGAATTATTTGTCTATCTCAAGGTTTCATGTTTTCTTCTATATGCTTTAGAGTTTTAGCTTTCATGTCTATGTCCGGGATCCATCTCAAATGAATTTTTGTGTATGTATGGTATGAAGTAGGAATCAAATTAAGTCTTTCTTTTTAATTCAGTTGTTTCAGCAACGCACATCTTTAAACTGATAGAATGTGCCTTTATCCCTTTCTTTGTTCATCATACAAAAAGCATTCTAATTCAAGCCTGAAATCTCGTGATATTTCTTCTTTACATACAAAGAAACTGTATGTGGGGTATATAAGAACAGTTTCTTTTTCTCCTACATCCTGCTGCCACACAACTAATAACTTTAAGTGCAAATGATTAGGATCATCTATTTCAGGTTTAGGGAGAAAAAAATATTTTTTAAGGAAAAAAATTTTTAAGCTTTTCTTTGACTCTGCCTTTCTGATTAAGATACAAGGAAAATCAACTGTTGAGTTTGGTGCTTCAAATTTGTATCTATCACATAAAGGGTACATGTATGCAGGCTCGGTTGCTTCAGTCACATCCAACTCTTTGTGACGCTATGGACCATAGCCTGCCAGGCTCCTCTGTCCATGGGATTCTCCAGTGAGTTGCATGCCCTCCTCCAGGGGATCTTCCTGACCCAGGGATGGAACCTGTGTGTCTTAGTCTTATTGGCAGGTGGCTCTTTACCACTCGTGTCACCTGGGAAAGCCATATAAAGGGTGAAGTAATATGAACCAACACTGGGGCTTAACTCATTTTTTCAATGTCTTCAAATTTGGTATATGTCTGACTCATAAAAATCAAGGTTATCTAAAAGCAAAAGAATAAGAATTCCAAAAAGAAAAAAAGGAGAAAGCGTCAAATAATGCAGAGATGTCAAAGATCAATGGAAGTGACCCTTAGATATAAAAATTAGGAGTGACCTGAATAAGAGGATTCAAGACGGGAGGAGAAGGAGATGACAAAGGATGAGACGGTTGGATGGCATCACCCACTCAATGGACATGAGTTTGAGCTAACTCTGGGAGATGGTAAAGGACTGGAAGCCTGGTATGCTGCAGTCCATGGGGTCACAAAGTGTCACACACGACTC
Organism: Cephalophus harveyi; assembly: GCA_006410635.1. Taxonomy (NCBI): domain Eukaryota; kingdom Metazoa; phylum Chordata; class Mammalia; order Artiodactyla; family Bovidae; genus Cephalophus; species Cephalophus harveyi. Next base: position 188,414 of record SJYT01020129.1, on the reverse strand, counting down.
AGCGATTGAACAACAACAAAATGAGAGAAGTTTCTGTAGGATGGTGGAGTGCAAACAAGAGGAGCAAGGGAAGCTGAGGGAAAAACAAGACTTCACAGGAATGAGTAGAATTCAGAGACTATCCTTTTTAAGAGACAGAAGAGAAGAGCCAATAAATTGTGGAGATAAAATTTCTTTGGGTCTTGCCTGGCAAATATCAAATATATTCTGATGCTGCTGCTGCTAAGTCGCTTCAGTCGTGTCCGACTCTGTGTGAACCCATAGACGGCAGCCCACTTGATGAGCAGAAATGCTTAATTTTAATGAAGTTCAATTTATCAGTTTTTCTTTTATGGTTAGTTCTCTCTGTAACCTAAGAATTATTTGTCTATCTCAAGGTTTCATGTTTTCTTCTATATGCTTTAGAGTTTTAGCTTTCATGTCTATGTCCGGGATCCATCTCAAATGAATTTTTGTGTATGTATGGTATGAAGTAGGAATCAAATTAAGTCTTTCTTTTTAATTCAGTTGTTTCAGCAACGCACATCTTTAAACTGATAGAATGTGCCTTTATCCCTTTCTTTGTTCATCATACAAAAAGCATTCTAATTCAAGCCTGAAATCTCGTGATATTTCTTCTTTACATACAAAGAAACTGTATGTGGGGTATATAAGAACAGTTTCTTTTTCTCCTACATCCTGCTGCCACACAACTAATAACTTTAAGTGCAAATGATTAGGATCATCTATTTCAGGTTTAGGGAGAAAAAAATATTTTTTAAGGAAAAAAATTTTTAAGCTTTTCTTTGACTCTGCCTTTCTGATTAAGATACAAGGAAAATCAACTGTTGAGTTTGGTGCTTCAAATTTGTATCTATCACATAAAGGGTACATGTATGCAGGCTCGGTTGCTTCAGTCACATCCAACTCTTTGTGACGCTATGGACCATAGCCTGCCAGGCTCCTCTGTCCATGGGATTCTCCAGTGAGTTGCATGCCCTCCTCCAGGGGATCTTCCTGACCCAGGGATGGAACCTGTGTGTCTTAGTCTTATTGGCAGGTGGCTCTTTACCACTCGTGTCACCTGGGAAAGCCATATAAAGGGTGAAGTAATATGAACCAACACTGGGGCTTAACTCATTTTTTCAATGTCTTCAAATTTGGTATATGTCTGACTCATAAAAATCAAGGTTATCTAAAAGCAAAAGAATAAGAATTCCAAAAAGAAAAAAAGGAGAAAGCGTCAAATAATGCAGAGATGTCAAAGATCAATGGAAGTGACCCTTAGATATAAAAATTAGGAGTGACCTGAATAAGAGGATTCAAGACGGGAGGAGAAGGAGATGACAAAGGATGAGACGGTTGGATGGCATCACCCACTCAATGGACATGAGTTTGAGCTAACTCTGGGAGATGGTAAAGGACTGGAAGCCTGGTATGCTGCAGTCCATGGGGTCACAAAGTGTCACACACGACTCAGCGATTGAACAACAACAAAATGAGAGAAGTTTCTGTAGGATGGTGGAGTGCAAACAAGAGGAGCAAGGGAAGCTGAGGGAAAAACAAGACTTCACAGGAATGAGTAGAATTCAGAGACTATCCTTTTTAAGAGACAGAAGAGAAGAGCCAATAAATTGTGGAGATAAAATTTCTTTGGGTCTTGCCTGGCAAATATCAAATATATTCTGATGCTGCTGCTGCTAAGTCGCTTCAGTCGTGTCCGACTCTGTGTGAACCCATAGACGGCAGCCCACTAGGCTCTGCCATCCCTGGGATTCTCCAGGCAAGAGCGCTGGAGTGGGTTGCCATTGCCTTCTCCAATGCATGAAAGTGAAAAGTGAAAGTGCAGTTGCTCAGTCCTGTCTGACTCCTAGCAACCCCATGGACTGCAGCCTACCAGGCTCCTCCATCCATGGGATTTTCCAGGCAAGAGTACTGGAGTGGGTTGCCATTGCCTTCTCCGATTCTGATGCTAGAAAGTCCATATAGGAATGCTTACTTTCTAAAAAGAAATTTTATTTTATTATAAATATGCAATATTTTAAGAACATTTTGGATTTACAGAAAAATTGAGCAGGTAATACAGAGTTCCCATATATCCCACATACAGTTTCTTATATTTATATTACACTAGTATGATACCTTTGCTAAAATCAATGAACCAATTTTGATACATTGTTATTAACTGAAATCCATCATTTTTTTCGGATTTCTTTGGTTTTTGCCTAATGACTCTTTTTCTGTTCCTGGATCCCACCTAAGATACCATATTACATTTAACTGTCTTCTCTCCTTAGACTCCTCTTGGCTGTGACAGTTTCTCAGATTTTCCTTATTTATAATGACTTTGACAGTTGTGAAGAATGCTGATCAGGTATATCAAAGGATGCTCTTCTATTGAAATTTGTCTGATGTTCTACTCATGATTAGACTTGGTTATGGGTTTATGAGAGGAAGGTCACAGAGGTAAAGTGCCATTTTCATCACATCATATCAAGGGTATGTATTAGCAATGTGATTTATGAAATGACTCTTGATATTGACCTTGAACTGGCTGAGATAGTGTTTATCGGGTGTCTATGCTTTAAAGGTACTTCCATTCATCTTCCTACACTGTACTCTTGGGAAGGAAGTTACTGTGAACAGCCCACACCTGTTCAGTAGGGAGCTATGTTTCCTCTCCTTGATACTAAGATAAACTATCCGGAATTCTTCTGCATGGAAGATTTTTCTCTTCTTCCCATTTACTAATGTATTCAATCATTTATTTATATCATTGTGGACTCAAGGAACTTTATACACTGGGTTATAATTCAATAATACCTTGTTTTGCCACTGAGATTGTTCTAGTTCTGGCTACTGAAAGCTCTTCCAGTTAACTCTGCAGGTTTACTTTCTAACCTAAAGCTGTTTAGTATTCAGCTCAGTTTTTATACCATGAGATTTAAAAGCAGGAACGAGACCTAAAATATAATTATTATATTGGCTAAAACCCATTTCTTCAATATTAGATAGTCTCCTAGGGCTTCCCTGGTGCATCAAACAGTAAAGAATCTGCCTGTAGTGCAGGAGACCTGAGTTCAATCCTGGGTGGGGAAGATCCCCTGGAGAAGATAATGGCTACCCACTCCAGTACTCTTGCCTGGAAAATTCCATGGACAGAGGAGCCTGGCAGGCTACACTCCGTGGGATCACAAAGAGTCGGACACAGCTGAGTGACTAACATTTCCCTTTAAACGCCTTAGAGCAATCTTGTTCTGTTTGCACATTTGTAATGATTAAAAATGGAAAAGGTCAGCATTTTAAAGGGAGCAGTGTTTATTGATCTTTCACACGTCATTCCCTCAGCCAGCTAGTTGCAGGGCTGAGGCACAGGGTTCAGTTTCTCCAGGGCTGATTAACATCTACTGTCCAGCCACTAACTACACCCCACAAACTAAGCTTGGCACCAGCCAGCTTGTTTATACTGATGTTGATGTAGCTGTCTGGGCCCAAAGGCATGCCTGGAAGATGGTGATTCAGCTCAAGGGCTTCATAGACAAAGGCTGTGTCACAGAGTGTGGGCATCTGGGGATCCTAAGTTAAAGCATCAAAGAAAGTGGATTATACATGGAGAGGGCCTTGCTGTAAACTGAATGTTAGGGTCCCCACAAAATCAGTATGTTGAAACCTAATCCTCAGTATGATGGTATTTGGAGGTGGGGCCTTTGGGAGGTGATTAGGTCATAGGAGTAAAACCCTTATAAGTGGGATTAGTGCCTTTACAAAAGAGACAGCAGAGAGCTCCCTTGCCCCTTCTGCTCTGTGAGGACACAAGAAGAAGACGGCTATCTACAAACCAGAAAGTGGGTCCTCACCAGACACCGAGTCTCGCCAACTCCTTCATCGTGGGCTTCCGGACTATGAGAAGTAAACCTGTTGTTTACAAGCCTCCTGATCTATGGTATTCTACTGTAGCAGTCAGAATGAACTAAGACAGGGCAGGATTGGTTATGTTTCCTTTATAATACATCACTCCCAAACTTGTGACTTAACAGTTCTTCATGATCTCTCACGGTTCCTATGCGTTGGACATTTGTGAAACACTCAGTGGGGGTGGTTCTAGCTTAGAGTGTCTCATGATTTGCAGTCAGTTGGTGGTTGAGAAGTGCAGTTCTTCAGCCACATGTCTGGGAGCTGGGCTGGGATGATCAAAACATCCGGGGACTGAAAATGCTGGGGCTCCCAGCTCTCTCCCACTCTCGCTGTGTGGTCTCTCCACATAACCCCTCCAGCACGGCGGCTTCACGGGAGCTGGACTTCTTCCATGGTAGCTCAGGCCACCAGAGGCACGGGTCCCAACAGAGGGGGAGGACACCATGCTGAAGGTATGTGGCTTTTTTCTAACCTAGCCTTGGATTACAGGATCATGTTGTCAATTAGAAGCTTGTCATTAATATTATGCAGTATTCTAGGGGAAAGGAATTGGGCTCCCTCTTTTTGGGGGAAGAGTGTCAAAGAATTGCAGATGAGTTTTAAAGCCATCGTGGGCCCTCAGAGACCCGATAGCCGCTGAGGGCTGGATGGCTTCCACTAACCACTCTCATTCCTCCTCAGCCTCCTGTCTCAGTCCTGTGGCCCAGGAAGTGGGTGACTCTCTGCCATTAGTCCTGGGACTCGGTGCCCTCATGATTTCCCTGCACACTGCCCACACCTTTGTACCATCCTTGTATTATATGCTCCATCAACTACCCCCTTGAGAGCGCCATCTGTTTCCTGCTCTGACATTGGCTATTATACCCATCTCCCTCTCAGAGATCAGGTGATCGCTTGCCCAAGCTCCCAGTCAGTGATCTGGGGCTTGGGACACCTAATCCAGAGCCCTTTTGTTTTCACCCTATAGCTGGTGTACATGGAAACCAGAATAAACCTCTGGAAATTCTTGATTGCTCCTACAGGGTATTGCTTCCCAGAGCTGCTTCACAGTGCTAAGCCTGGGGCAAAAGGAAGTCACTAAGAGCACTGGTGTCTATCTAAAACTTTGGTATTTTGTTCATCCTGGATTTTTTGCACTAATTTGCCTTTAAGTTATATTGCATTATACTGTTCAGCATGATAAGTCTTTGCCCTAACTGCTCTGCCCGAGTCCCGGCTGCGTCTTCCCATTCTCCCCGACTTTTCTCACTGCCACCCCACGCAGCTGGCCGTGGTCTTCAGAGCTGACTCCAGAACCGCTTCAGCTCCTCCTTCCCCTTTCTCCAGGTTTCACATTTGATTCTCATTACCTGGCTGATGGCACATCTTTGGATGTTGTCAGCTAATATTTGAGTGGTGACAGTTCTTTAATTTGTAACTAGGTGGAAAAAGCAGGAGGCCCTTTTACAATTTGTTTTCAGGTACCAGCCAGGAGTGCTAGGAGTGCTGTGTGTGTGTGTGTGTGTGTGTGTGTGTGTACTAGATGCAGAGGATAGTGATGAACGAGATGCAGGTGCAGACTTCCAGGGATCTACCTTTAGGGTTGAATACAGACATGTTAAAAGTCATGACAAAATATGGTAAAGGCTTTCAGGCATATATATAAAACGCTACGAGTCTAGAGCAGCCAAGTCTGTTGCTCAGAGTGTGTGGAAGGAAGGACACAGGGGAAGGAGGAAAAGAAGCGAGAAGGGGAGGGAGGAGAGGGGATGAAAGAGCTGGCAGAAGAGAGGAGCAGGCTGGCCACTGGCAGGGGTCCCGCTGATGAAAGTCATCTAAGAAGGCACCGCAGACAGCTCACCACCGCTGTGCTTGCTTGCATTTTTCTCCATTGCTTTCCTTATTTAGAACCTCTGGTGTCACTCCACATAACTGGCAGACTTGTCTCCTTTAGATCTATTCTAAGGCACTAAGCAATGAGCCTCTGTACACTTGATTTGTCTGCCGTCAGAGAAGAAGCTGATGTTATGTGCCCATGCGCGTCAGCACGACCTAATGACAAGCACACCAGCTCTGGACTCGGCTGTACTTTTCCCTTTGATGCAGGCAGTGAGGGATTACTAAATGGCATCTCATTATGATCTATGGGCTAGATGTTAGTCACGGCATATTTTAGAGTAAGCCTGAAGGGAGTTGAGATAACAATGTCACACCAAAGTCAAGGAAGCTATTGAACAAACATAAACCACCCCCATCTCCTTTGTAGTTATCGACCTGCTGGTGTCTTGCTTTGGCCGGTGCCATCTCTCTTTTGCTGTTAGTAATTTTAAAACCTAAAATATAATTTGGGGGATGAATGTCCAGGGTTGTTGTCTTTGAAGCAGGATTGATTACCTGGCTGGATAGAGATCTTCTTAGCCTAGACTTTGTTTCTGACTCATTGTGATAATCTGGGCAGATCATTTAATCTCTCTTCTTTCCTCACATCATCACTGTTTGTTTGGAGCCGTGTTGCCAAATCATTGCTTTCTTATTCCCACTATCCCCAAGGCTTAAAAGATGATGTCATTCTGATATGGAATCAAAGTATTATTCTGTTTGGGTAGTTCCTAGTTATCTTATTTTCTGTTTCTGCTTTATAACTTAGCTTTCCCCTTTCCTCAATCTTATCAATTATCTCTGTTCCCCACATTTCAGTTTTTCTCTCTGATAACAGGTAAGCCACTATCCCTTATGATGCATCATCTTTACTGGGACCCATTCCTAGCTAGTATTTTTAAAAAATTTTTTATTGGAATATAGTTGTTTTACAATGGTTGTGTTAGTTTCCACTGCACAACAAAGTGAATCAGCTATATGTTTACGTATATCCCTTTAGCTAGTCTTTTGAAATGCAGTTCTGTAATATGTTGCAATTTAGTTCTGTGTTTTTCTATCTATGGCTTTTAATAACTGTTAATGTTCTAATAGGACTTTCCTGATAGCTCAGCTGGTAAAGAATCTGCCTGCAGTGCAGGAGACCCCAGTTCCTTTCCTGGGTCGGGAAGGTCCCCTGGAGAAGGGATAGGCTACCCACTCCAGTATTCTTGGGCTTCCCTGGTGGCTCAGCTGGTAAAGAATCCACCTGAATGTGGGAGACCTGGGTTTGATATGAAGTCATTCATTCTAATGTAATAATAATATGAAAAACATATCTTACAATGTACTCTTATAAAATTATCCTTAGAAGGAAAAACCTATTGATAAAGATATATAATATTATTGGTATAATTTATTTATTTATTTGGCTGCCTTAGGAATACCAGACCACCTGACCTGCCTCTTGAGAAACCTATATGCAGGTCAGGAAGCAACAGTTAGAACTGACTGGTTCCAAATAGGAAAAGGAGTATGTCAAGGCTGTATATTGTCACCCTGCTTATTTAACTTCTATGCAGAGTACATCATGAAAAACGCTGGGCTGGATGAAGCACAGGCTGAAATCAAGATTGCTGGGAGGAATATCAATAACCTCAGAAATACAGATGACCCCACCCTTATGGCACAAAGTGGAGAAGAACTAAAGAGCCTCTTGATGAAAGTGAAAGAGGAGAGTGAAAAAGTTGGCTTAAAGCTCAACATTCAGAAAACTAAGATCATGGCATCTGGTCCCATCACTTCATGGGAAATAGATGGGGAAACAGTGGAAACAGTGACAGACTTTATTTTTTGGGCTCCAAAATCACTGTAGATGGTGACTGCAGCCATGAAATTAAAAGACGTTTGCTCCTTGGAAGAAAAGCTATGACCAACCTAGACAGCGTATTAAAAAGCAGAGCCATTACTTTGCCAACAAAGGTCCATCTAGTCAGAGTTATAGTTTTTCCAGTAGTCATGTATGGATGTGAGAGTTGGACTGTGAAGAAAGCTGAGCACCAAAAAATTGATGCTTTTGAACTGTGGTGTTGGAGAAGACTCTTGAGAGTCCCTTGGACTGCAAGGAGATCCAACCAGTCCATCCTAAAGGAAATCAGTCCTGAATATTCATTGGAAGGACTGATGCTTAACCTGAAACTCCAATACTTTGGCCACCTGATATGGAGAGCTGATTCATTTGAAAAGACCCTGATGCTGGGAAAGATTGAAGGCAGGAGGAGAAGGGGATGACAGAGGATGAGATGGTTGGATGGCATCACTGACTCAATGGACATGAGTTTGAGTAAGCTCTGGGAGTTGGTGATGGACAGGGAGGCCTGGCATGCTGCAGTCCATGGGGTCACAAAGCGCTGGACACGACTGAGTGACTGAACTGAACTGAGGTCTTAGTTGTGGCACAAGGTACTTTATTGCATCCTGCAGGATCTTTCACTGCAGCACGCGGACGGTCTAGTTGTGGTGTATGAACTCAGTAGTTTCAGCTAGCACGCTCCTGAGCTCTCAGACTTCAATGGCGCTAGAGGTGGTCTCAGTAGTTGGTCGTGTGGGCTTAGTTGCTCCGGGGGATGTGTAATCTTAGTTCCCTGACTAGGGATTGAGCCCACATTCCCTGCATTGCTGGTGGATTCTTAACCACTGGATCACCAGGGAAGTCCCTATTGGTATGATTTAATAATAGCTATCATTTCAGGCCATTCTCTCTGAAGGGTATATATTATATTAAAATTTAATTATTATACATGTGTACCTCAAAGATGTTGTGGGTTTGGTTCTGGACCACTGCAATAAAGTGACTATTACAGTAAATCAAGTAAATTTTTTTGGCTTCCCAGTGCATATAAATGTTATGTTTATACTATACTGTAGTCTATTAAGTATGCAATAGCACTGTATCTTAAAATTTTAATGTATAGATCTTAGTTTAAAAATCCTTTATTGCTAAAGAAGGCCAATCACTGACTATGTGGGGTTTTCACAAACCTTTGATTTGTGAAAGATGCAGTATCTGTGAAGTGCAATAAAATGAGGTATGCCTGTAATAAGTCTAGCATAGATGACCATTTTATAGGGGAGAAAACTTATGATGAACGAAGTCACTGAAACAGGGTTTTTGTTTTTGTTTTGTTTCTCTCTTTTGAAGACACCTATTATTTTGACAAATGTTGGGCTGGATGAAGCACAAGTTGGAATCAAGATTGTCGGGAGAAATATCAATAACCTCAGATATGCAGATGACACCACCCATAAGGCAGAAAGTGAAGAAGAACTAAAGAGCTTCTTGAAAGTGAAAGAGGAGAGTGAAAAAGTTGGCTTAAAACTCAACATTCAGAAAACTAAGATCAAGGCATCTGGTCCCATCACTTCATGGCAAATAGATGGGGAAACAGTGGAATTATTTTATTATTTTAATTATTTTGTGAGTCCAGTAGCCGCCCCCTCCCCCCCCCACTTTTTTTTTCTCCTGGAAACTTTCTCCCCTTCTCCATCCATATGGCTGTCATGAGCTTAGTCATGTTTTCACTGGATCCTATCCCTTGTCCTCTCATCCTTTTCTCACAGTTTGTGGGCTGGGAATTATGAGTACCCTGGTTCAGAGTATTTTACTTGAGTAATGGTAACATGTAAAGCTTAGGAACTGTTGGTGGCTGGCACCACAGATGTTGGGCGTAGGCAGTTTGAGACAGAGAGACTGGAAACGGCATTTGCCCCCCACTCCTGTTTTCTGCCCTTCCGTTCTGCAAGCCAGTGTTTGCATAATAACTTCCCTTTCCCCTTCAGTTCCAACTTGCTATCAGTCACTTGCAGCCTCCCAGAGTCCTAACCTCTATTAACAGCTGGTCGTCATAATCGCAACAAAGGGAGATCACAGATCTGAGCTGAAAATCACTGGTGTATGATGGTTTCACTCAAAGGCCAATTTACATTAGGTCCCCCAAGGAGCTAGTTTAGTCTCTTCCTTCCTGACCTCAAACACATCTGAGAAAGAAACCTTACCTGTTAAAAATATCTGTTAAAAAATAGTCAAATTCATTCAAACAGCAAATTATCTTGAAAGAAACTGGAAGCTAGTTTTCGTTGTGGTGGTTAGTCCACCTGCAGTGTGGGAGACCTGGGCTCAATCTCTGGGTTGGGAAGATCCCCTGAGAAGGGAACGGCTACCCACTCTAGTATTCTTGGGCTTCCCTGGTGGTTCAGCTGGTAAAGAATCCTTCTGCAATGCGGGAGACCTGGGTTTGATCCCTGTGTTGGAAGATCCCCTGGAGAAGGGAACGGCTATCCACTTCAGTATTCTGGCCTGGAGAGTTCCATGGACTGTATAGTCCGTGGAGTCACAAGGAGTCAGCCACGACTGAGCGACTTTCACTATACTATACTGTAACTACGATGAGCTCAATCCAGTCATCTTTATTTCTTAAGGAAGTCGATCATAGGGCTTCCCTGGTGGCTCAGTGGTAAAGAACCTGCCTGCCAGTGTAAAAGACATGGGTTGGATCCCTGATCCAGGAAGATCCTAGGTGCCTTGGAGCAACTAAGCCCATGCACCGTAACTGCTGAGCCTGTGCTTTAGAGCCTGGGAACCGCAACTGCTGAAGCCCGAGTTCCCTAGAGCCCGTGCTCCGCAGTAGGAGAAGCCGCCGCAGTGAGAAACCGCATACCGCAGTGAATAGCCCCCACTCACCGCAACTAGAGAGAAGCCCGTGCGGCAGCAAAGACCCACCACAGCCAGAGCAAATAAATAAATAGAATTATTTTAAAAAATTTTTAAAAAGAAGTCAATCATAGCTCCCAGTCTCAATATTTCATGTCCCACTTAGGAAAGACAAAAGGAAGCTCTTTGGAGCGGATGTTCGTGATCTTGTCTGTTCGAGTGACCAACAAAAGAAAAAGTGTGCTATTATGTGCATGCTAAGTCACTTCAGTCATGTCTGACTCTTTGCAACCCTATGAACCGTACCCTACTAGGCTCCTCTGTCCATGAGATTCTCCAGGCAGAATACTGGAGTGGGTTGCCATTCCTTTCTCCAGGGGATCTTCCTGACCCTGGGATCGAACCTGTATCTCCTGCATTGCAGGTGGATTCTTGACTGCTGAGCCACTGGGGAAGCCCACTATTATGTATAGGGAATACTTAAGGGCGTCTTGGACCAACCCCAGAGTAGAGAGACTTGGGGTTATGTTGTTCTCTTTGCTACTTCTGACACCACAGTGCATAAGTCTCCAGCAGCAAGCATTTGACTATCACAGTCATGTCATAGTCCCCGTGAGTGACAACAGAGTTCCTCTCCATGCTGCTTAGAAGTTGGCTATGTGCACCTCTTCAGCCTCAGCACAATTTTAAAATCTCACCCCTGCCATGTTCATAGATTGAATATGGTTCTGTATCATGTGGTCATCCGGACCTTCAGGCTTTACATGGTGACAGTCTTCTCTGGGGATTTGTGAAAGAAAATATCTCTTACCTAATGAAAAGGATGTCTTAACCCTGCCAAACAATAATTTAAGATCTAAAAACCACTGACCAGGGATTGTACTAACATCAGCATGGGAGAGGTTGTCTAGAAAAATATGGAGAGAAACTGAAATGTGGGCCAAGAATGGAAGTGAACATACCAATAATTTCCAACCAGGGTGTGTGGGGACTCTGAGTTTACTTCGAATGTACAACAAAATAATCAAATTTGGTTAAACAAATATTAAGCTAGTTGGATGATTGAATCGGTCCACAAAAACAATTCCTCTTCATAGACCTAATTACTTTCCAGAAAGTTTTCTGTCTAACCCAGCTGACCCCCTCTGTCGCTCTCCCCCATTTTTAATGCCTTTGTTCATAGAGAATGGCCAACTGCTTCTCTTTGCCCTCCAACTCCATCTTCTTGACATTCCCCTGTGGGTTCTAGTTTCATCCTTTGGTTATTCTTATTTAAACAAAAACAAAATAGAACATGGTCTCCACTGACTTAGCAGATATTTGGCAAACTGGTGAAAATTACACTTGAATTTCCCCGCATAGGCTTTTGCAGGAATGAAATCCATCTTCTATAATACTACAGTTTGCAGATTCTTCCATAAAGTAGGATGTTGCCCGTCTGTCACCGAGTTTCACCTCACTCATCCCAGCGCTCCCTGGGTGCGCTTTCTGAGGAGGAACACCGGGACCATCACGGTGGTCCATGAGCTTGTGTGTGTGTGTGAAGGGCTGATCTGAAGCAGAATGTCTCTGTGACAATGCTAATAAATCCAGACCCACAAGGGTCTCCAAGCTGAGCGCTGGGCTGCATACTGGAGTATGAAAGTAATTCAGGTATTCGAAGGTGTGAAATGGAAGGACTCCATCTCTCAGTGGTTCAAGGCCATGGCTGGGCTGACTAGAAAGGAGGATGGGCCTGTGAGTGGTACAGCCTCCCTCCAGGCACAGCCAGGGTGGGAGACAGGCCTGGCATGTTGGGCCAGGAAGGTTGGGATTAAGCGGTGTGTTTTTCCCTTAAAAAAAAAAAAAAAATTCCTCTCAGGTTTCTTTATACCCTCTCTAAAATTCAGACATCTAAATAACCCTGGGATGGGGAGAAGGACATGATGGCTAGTGTTTTTGACCTTTGGGTGCCCTTTCCTCCCAGGCTGTCTGTGGTCTGAGGTCTGTTTACAGAATTGGACAATGGTAGGAAGGCCTCCAGGTTAAACAATAAAGAGGTGGCTCCTTCAGAGCCCAGAATTGTCTTAAATAAGGACATATAAAAAGAAAAAAAACAAGAAAATACCAAGTTCTGAACCAGTGGGCAGATTACTGCTTCAGAATATTTATACACTAAATATGCAACCATTTTCTTGAGTTAAAACACTACGACAGTCTTATTATCTGTAGTAATTTTAATAGCAAAGAAAGCTGTGGGTGGAAACCAAGTTTTCTGTCAGGCAGAGGTAAAAATGTGAAGTTTTCTAGAATTTGTAGTTGCCTTGAATCACAGAGATTGGAGAGGGGTGGAAAGACCAGAAATGGAGACATTCATATTTCCTACAATTTTGGACATAAGGAGAAGCAATTTTCTCATCTAATCAGCAAAGATAAGCTTAACTTATTCCTGCATCTTTAAGTCACTTGTTTAGCCCTGAAAATTTGCTAATGAGCAGTTTTAATAAAGCTTCTCAGCAGTTCTTTCTACTGGAGTATGAAAGTAATCCAGGTATTTGAAGGCATGAAATGGAAGGACTCTATCTCTCAGGTGTTCAGATGGATGTTAAGATCCTAGCCATGATTGACTGGCCCAGGAGTGCGTCCTTCCTCTCTAAACATTCAGGCCATATGACATAGTTTGGCTGAAATCCAGATGTCCACGGACTCCAGAGTTAGCTTTCTCTTAAGGAGGTGCTTACATGAAACTGGACTAGGATACAGCAAAGACCAAGAGAAGAAAGAAAGCTTGAATTACATGACTGCAATAGTCTGTGAAATCACACTTCAGCTTCTGTTCAGCTTCTCCTTGGAGCTGAAAATTCCTCAAGTTTCATCCTGAGAGGCAACTGTGTGAATACTATATTCTCTGACAATTTCCAACATGATCCCATTTAAGGTTATGGGACAAGGCTGTATGATAAAGCTGTGTGTGGGGGTGGGCATTTTATGCCCGTGTGTAACATTGTCACTTGACTTTGCAAAGTCAGAAATTCCCTGCATATCCACTGGAGAGGATAATCTAGCATGTGGCAGATCAAGTAAATGCCATCCCTTACTCTCTATTTCTGCCTCATTCTTTCTCACACACTTTAGTTCACTAAGTTGTAAGTGTCTGAAATCATTCTTGGTGAATAATGCTGGACCACTCTGAAAATTTGTGGCTGAGGGCTGGACCCTCGTCATCGCCACGCACTTTGTCGCCGAGACAGGTAACCCATGGTTACTGAGCTCAGATCAGTTAAGGGGCAGAGAGCCTCCGCTCCACACTGCTCTATAAAAGGGACCCAGCAAAGGGACCCTACCAGCTTCTAGCTCTCAGTCTGGCTGAGCCTGGGAAGCAAAGCCTGAGACCTCCGGAGCAGGAAGCCCCAGCTGCAGAGGCAGGGCCAGCATGGCCCCCACTTTCAAACTTCAGTGTCACTTCATTCTGATCTGCCTGCTGGCTCTAAGAGGAGAGAGCCGGTACCTGGAGGTGAGCGATTCCCTGGGGCTGACCCATCTCACCTTCCAGCCCTGAGTGTCCAGCCTGGGGGATGGGCAGGCTGCCTCTGCTCTCAGATTCTGTCGGGGTTAGCTCTTTCTTCCTCTTTCACTGTGCCCCCTCTTTCCCCGGGTATCCCCTAGGTTTTCCTGCCTACTTCTTCCCCCTTTCCCTCTGGCCCCTCGGGGATACCCCGATCTGATGGAAAAGGTCTAAACCTTCCCATCTTCTCCGGATCCCCCTGGAGACATTGATCTGCTCTACTTGCTTCTCTGTGCCGTGGGCAAGGAGGGTACCCCGCTTCTGATCCCCTCTCCCGCTCCCTGAACTGTTCTGGATTGACTGATTTTCCTGGCCAGCTGCGGGAAGCAGTGGACCACGACCCTTTTCCACACCTCGCCGGTGGCGCCAGCCCGAAGCGGGAGCTGGACGGGGAGCCGCTCTACCGCCGCGCTCTGCGTGAGTGCGGGCTGCCCGGCTGCCGGCCGTGGGGAGTGGGGGCTGGCCGGACCCCTGGGAGGGAGCTCGAGGCCCAGATTCCCATCGCGAAGGGTCGGTCCGAGGAGGCGCCCCTGGGCGAGATGGGGTGACGCTCCGGGAGCCGGGCGCTGAGGCTGGGAGTCGCGGCGGGCGGAGAGAGGACTGCGCCGGGCGGCGCAGCGGGGGCTGCAGCCAACCCCGCTGCCCTCCCCCAGGGTGCGTGGACATGCTGAGCCTGCAGGGCCAGTTCACCTTCACCGCCGACCGGCCGCAGCTACACTGCGCCGCGTTCTTCATCGCAGAGCCGGAGGAGTTCATCACCATCCACTACGATCTGGTCTCCATCGACTGTCTGAGGGGGGACATCCTGCAGGTGAGGCGCCCCTGGGCCAGGTGGGCAAGGGACGGGTCCCAGCTACCCAGCAGCGAGAGCCGCTAACTAGACGCTCAGCTGGTGCCGGAGTGGGATCCCCATGCAAAAGAAACCTCCCCTCACTCCCTGAAGGGCTGGTGCCTCCTGCAGTGGTTTAAGTTCCCCTCTGTGAGCTCTCGGTCCCGGCGCTTGTTGCATCCTGGGGCAGATGAAAAGTGGTCCCAGCCCATTTAGCAGGAACGCTCAGGTCCGGGAGCCCGTGGCCCTGGTTAGAAGGCGACCTCATACGTCTGAGATCTGAGCCCGCCTTGCTCCTGCAGGCCCCTCTCTCTGTGGAATCGGTCCAGGCTCCCAAAGGCTGTCTTCAACGCCTGGGTGACCCGATTTTGGAGCAGAAGGGCATGGGCCACTGGGAGGCATGCTGAGAAGGAATCTAGTCTGAGGCAGGGATGAGGTGTGGACAAGTCCTCCAGTCTCACAGCATCCCCACTCAAGTGCCCTGTGAGCCTTAGGGGTCAGCTTGGGATGGTTGCTGAACTTCTCCAGTCCAGTTAAAGTGAACATGATTAAAACTCTAAAGCGGAATTATTTTGGAAACTGTCAAATGCAGTGGAAGAGAACTGATCTGATGAAGGAATTTGTAGCTGGTAATGTTACTAACTCGAACTAGGTTGAACTCATTAAATTGGAGACTTGTGGTGATTTTAAGAATAAAGTCATTAGACTCTGACCTTTTGTCTAGCCAACTACAAACTTCAACAAGTGAAGGAAAAAACTCCTAACTTGCATACCAGACATTATTGTCTAAGTGTTAAAGTAGTTCTTGATATTTTAATGTGTGATAAGTTTAAAGATGGGGGAAGTGGGTATGTATAACCATCGGCAGGTAGGTAAAGTTCTTGCTCCAGTTTGTCCTTTTGCTGTCTATTTTTGAGATATTTTGTTCATATTTTAATGAGGAAAGAGAAAAACTGAAGCCCAGATTATGCTCCTGTGGAATTATTCTGAAGGTAGGATGTGTGAAAAATAATGACCAATACAAAAATGTATATCATCTGTAGTTTTATTTACCAAGGTGGCTGAAATGATAAAGTATAAGAAAGTATTTACTTTGGACACATTGGAGTTTATAAGGTGGGGGGGGGCAATAATTAATTAATTAATTAATCATATGACTTGCAAACAATCCAGTCAAAATATACACAAATAGAAAGCAAGTGTGTGGGGGGTACAGTCTGTCTATTCCCTACTTATTATTGGAGGTCCATTGCTGGGTAAGCTTTTCCCCCTTTTCAACACATTTATGATTTCTGGAGCTGATGGAAGTGATCATCTTTGTGTTTTTGTTGGAAGGTATTTGATGGTTGGATTCTCAAGGGGGAGAAATTCCCCAGTTCCCAGGATCACCCTCTCCCCACGACTGAGAGGTACATAGATTTCTGTGAGAGTGGTCTGAGCAGAAGGAGCATCAGATCCTCCCAGAACGTGGCCATGATCTTCTTCCGGGTCCATGAGCCAGGAAATGGATTCACAATAACCATGAAGACAGAGCCTAACCTCTTCCGTAAGTGGACGTCCTGTCTTCTCAGTTAGAAGGCAGGAACTGGGGGGAGAGAGTGTCCATTCTACTTTTCAAAAGTAGTATCATTGCACAGACTTAAGAAATTTGAAGTGAGGAAGGATTTGAATGGAAATTCTTTTGTAATTAGAAATGACCTAAAGGATATTTGTGATTCATTATTATGAAAATCAAATCAGTTTTTAATTTATTTACCAGGCTAAATAAGATACTAACTTATGGTGGCTAGAATTCTATTTTTCCCCTGGTCTTATTTCTGATCTCCTGAGTTACTACAATGTATTCAGTGACAAACTTTAATTCCTCCAGTCATTCCACTGACCTGGATTCAGATATGAAGTCTTTGAGATACTTAGGTAAATGCTGAAAGACTGCGTATCTGGGGTGTGTAGACAGATTTCATGCCTGAGCAGAGGGTTGGACTGGAGGACCTCAGTGTTGCCTTCTGAGTCTGAACCCATTGCTCTAATTTAGTTAGTTTCTGATGGATACATGAAAAGATGCTATAAAGCTAAATAGCCCAGGCCTAAAACACATTATCTTAATCAGAATGAGTTCATTCATCTATTTATTGTTTTTCCCCATTAAGAGAAAAATGCTTGTAAAAAATCAGGTAAAGAAAACATAATCATTTTTGGTTGCATACAATAGTATTAATATTAACACTTCATGTGACTGAAGAATGGTGCCTACCTAATCTGCCAAAAAATAATGTACTGACTGATCTCCCAATTTTTATTTTTAAAAAACAAGGTAACTTTTTATGGAAGAAGCATCCAGAAGGGCTATTTCTGAGGACTGGAACAGAATAATACTAGAGGACAACTGTTTCTCCTATATCTTGTTTGGCTAGAAATCAGAAATCTTCTAGAATCATCAAGGAATTTCAGTTCATTTTGAAATTAAGTGTGATTAAAAATATAAGAAGGAGGCAAAAGGTAATTCTGACATAGTCTGGTCAGAAACTTCTGTCCGGTAATTGGCCGAAAACAGCACAAACTCTGATGCTTCTAGTTTCATAGCTAAAAGAATAAACTTATTGTAAGTCTAGACCTGAGATACAAAAAAAAATTTCAGAAAATTTTGGGAATAAATAAACATTAAAGATTTACCTTTTAGTCAACTTACCATTTAACACCCAGTAAATATTTATCAGATATAAGCCTGGTTTCTGATTTTCTCAGCCTATTTTGTAACGGGTTCAATATTTCTTTACTTTATTATCTAAAAAGTAACATGTATCTCCAAGTTCAGTTAATAAAGGTTTCAGACCCCCAGGGTTTGAATTCAGGTCTCCTCTTTAAGCCTTGATTCTTCCAGACTTCCAGTTTGAACTAAGACCCTAGTTAATGAAGTATTCCTAGAACTTATACCAGCTGGTATTGTTTGGTTGGTTATTAATTTATGTCTTGTGAGTGCTATAAATAAGGTGACCCCCTTGAGATTACAGTTAGAAGCCCCTTACAGCCCAGGGCTTCCTAACAACGTGGATATATCCCTGGTGGTTTTTCTTTCCCAGGTCCTTCCCATCTCCAAAATCACCTTTGTGATATGTATTCTCTTCTGGGCCCCAAGCCCCTAGACCATTAACAGAAGCTTAGAATAGGATAAGATAAATTTCCACAAAAGCCTAGCATACAAGATAGTGAAAATGTGATTTTGCTTTTCTATAAAGCCTGCAATATCATCTCCCAGACCCCAAATGGAAGGTTTACTCTGGTCGTGGCACATCAGCATCGCAACTGCAGCTTCTCCATCATTTATCCTGTGGCGATCAAAATATCCGATCTCACCCTGGGGCACTTAAATGGTCTGCAGTTAAAGGTGAGTTGCTTATTGCTTCCCAGTCACTTCCTAAGGCCCCAGCAAACTTTTGAGAGCAAAAGTAATCATGCAGGGCGAACGTGGATGAATGGGAGCGGCAGGTCCTTCTGTCTGACTGTTTCATCTCATAGGAGCCCGCTGTCGCTGCCTGAACACACTCCTCTTCTATTTCCGTTATGCTGCAAGCTGCATACTCAGGTGCCCCTTCTGCCTACTTGAATACTTCTTTCGTGATGTAAGAAATGTTTCCAACTGGCAAAGTTGTGGCGTATAATTACAATTGAACTCTCTTGTACTCGCCTCTTTTACAAAAATTCTCTCCTAGCAGAACCTAGAGTGAGTCATCTACACAGCTGTTTTTCTGATTATTGGAATTTTCTTTTGACACGAAGGAAGTGTCTTCATTGACAGAACTGTGTGATGAAGGAATGCTAAATGTAGCAGAAAATATGAAATTGGATTTTTATATTGCAAAATACAGTAAAGTTTTGAAGCTTTTTTTTTTTGTGCATTACATTTCATGCCATACATTTTGCAACAAAACATTAGCTGAGACTCCCCATCTACTTTTCCCCCCGTGAACTGTTGTATGGACTTTGCAGTTGTGCTGACCTTGACCATATTTACTTGCACTGGCAGCTCGTTTCCTCTGAGTCACCCTCACCTCCTTTTATGTTCTCATATGCCTAGGTTAAGATAACTGATATATTCATCGGCATCGAAGGAAGTCATCAAAGAAAGTTCCTAATCAGACAGATTTATTTGGTTTCGAAACCAAATAAATAAGACTAGGGCTGAGAAAAGCAGTTTGTACAACTTCCTTTAAGCCCTAAACTCATAGGCCAGTGCTTATATTTTTTAAGTTGAACATTTGTGGAAGAATAATCCTTTGATAAAGACTGGGATAAGTGGATGTCTCTGGCATAACCTTACTGGCTTGAGACTGTATGTCGTTCTTGATGTTTAATATAGAAGTATGGTAGATTGAGAGATCTGCATTTTAGCTATTTTTGGCTATCAGGAGTAATCTTGGTGCTTACCATTTAAAACAGTGTGAAGTCTTCAGTGTTCTAAGTATTTGTTGCTTTACAAAAAAAATTTCTTAGGGTGCTTACTATGTGCAAGGCCTTATTCTAAATGCTGGAAATTAGCAATGAACAAAACAGATCCTGCTCACATGGAACTTACATGCTAGGGGATGAGACAGGCAAAAGAATAGTATGTTTCAAATAGTGATGAGTACTCTACAGAAAACGAAGCAGAGTGGCGGCGGGGGCAAACGTGGGAGAGAGAGGGCAGGCAACTACTTGAGGTAAGATGGTCAGGAAAGAAACCTTTTGAAAAGGAGAGATTTAGAGCGAGATTTCAGTGCTAGGTAAGAAGGAGTTGGCAGCCCCAGGAGCGCTGGGAGCAGGGAGACATTGGTGCAGAGGCTCGGAGGCAGGATGGGCTCCCTGAGCTCCAGAAACAGAAAGAAGCAAAGGAAGGGGCCTGTGCTATGGTACAGCACCAGGGAGACAGGCAGGGCTGGGGAGGAGAGCGTATTCTGAGTGCAGTGGCAAACCACTGAAGGGGTTCGGGCATAATCCACCTGATCGTGATCTGGTGGGTGAGGGGGGCTGGGATTGCTGGCTTCATGACCAAATTAAATCACAGAGTCCATGATGGGAAGGAGAGGATTGCGCTAATGTTATTCTGGCTTCCATGAATGATGATGAATGAGCCGTAGCAGCCTGAGTGGTGCAGGAGTGCACCTAAAAGGCCATCGCCATAGTCTAGGTAAGAGGTGAGAGTAACTTAGTCCAGGGAGGTGGAGCCTCCACAAAGAAATCTAGAGGTCCCTACACAACCCAGCTCCTGCCATCGTTTACTGAGGATAGCTGAGAGGTTTGGGAAGAGGACAGAAAAGTCACCGAATGCCGAGGAGTGTGTGTTCCCCGCCTCTTTGTTTCTGGGTTTTGTTCCCCTCATTTTTTTTTTTTTTTGTTGTTGTTGTTGTTGGCTGCGCTGCACAGCATCTGGGGTCCTAGCTCCCTGACCAGGGATTGAATCCACGCCCCTTTCATTGGAAGCATGGAGTCTTAACCAGGGAAATCCCTGCTACTGCTAAGTCACTTCAGTCGTGTCCGACTCTGTGCTACCCCACAGACAGCAGCCCACTAGGCTCCCCCGTCCCTGGGATTCTCCAGGCAAGAACACTGGAGTGGGTTGCCATTTCCTTCTCCAGTGCATGAAAGTGAAAAGTGGAAGTGAAGTCGCTCAGTCGTGTCTGACCCTCAGCGACCCCATGGACTGCAGTGCTCCAGGCTCCTCCATCCATGGGATTTTCCAGGCAAGAGTACTGGAGTGGGGTGCCATTGCCTTCTCCGAGGGAAATCCCTATTACCCTCATTTTAGTTTTTATTTCTTCCCAACTTCCTATTTCCCATTTCTCTCTCCTGAGTCTGCCTTTTGCCCTTCACCTCCTCCTGTGAAATTTGGAACCTGTAGAACCAGCTGGAATGTTTAGTCTTAAGTCATGTTCTCGCTGACCACCCTTTACTCAAGGGAAAGGCAATTACATTTTTTTTCTCTTTACTTCTAAATGGTTTATTCAACTCTTTATACAAGAACATGAGCCCTGTACACAGTGGGGCTGACTAATCCTGTATTTTATGGTTTGATGAAATGTGTAAAATGCATAGAACAGAGCACATAGTAGGTGCTTTAAATATGTATTACCTCCCCCCACCCCCCCCACCACTTGCTTCCTTTCACTGGACAAATAGATGCCGTTATATTATTTTCTATCTGTTGCTCAGTTCCAGTTACATTTCAATATCTTCCTAATGTTGGACTGTGTGTGTTTATGTACGTGTGTATTCAGCACTCTCTGTTTTAGATTTTGGTTCCTATGTTGTATGGTCTATCTGGTTAACTTCTAACCATCTTGCCACACTCAGCTAGGTCTCTTGAGTGTACCTCAATGAAGAAGAGGATCACAGGCAAACTGGTGGTATAATTTGTGGGGGACAGCACAAAATGAAAACACGAGGACTTTATTTTAAAATTATTAAGAATTTCAAGATAGTGATAACAGAGCATTAAGCCAAGCTCTAGGCCTCGTAAGTGTGAGCCCTGTGGATGAGGGCCTTGTGATCACGAGGCCAGCCCTGATCACAGGAGGGGGCCGAGAGGGGCGGCTTTGTATGCCTGGGAACCTGAAGCCCAGGAAGTTCTGTAGACGAGACAGAGTGGAAAGGATGAAGGGAAGTAGAAAAAGGTGGTTACGGTGGATCACACAGAGTTTTAGAATAGATAATTGTTTTGAATAGCTTGAAATAAATTTACTTTAGTTGGATGGAGAAAGTTGAAGGTAACTCTAGCTAATTTGAGCCCAAATGAGGGTTTTGTTTTTTTCTTTAATATTGTTACAACTAATCTAAATCCTTATCAGTAGAAAGGGTAAGAATTGTCTCCATAGCAAAAAAAAGACTTTTATAAAGAAGAGGAAAAGAGGTAAGTTGAAGGAAAAAAACTGATATGGAAGTCCTATTTATAAAAACGTTGACTGCATGCATTAAGAAATTCAAATAATTCAATATGTATGTCCAAATGATTTAAAAATCAAACCACTTTTAGATGCAATTTTTATATACTGTATATGGAGTTTAAAGATTCTGATTTCATCATTTTAGTCCTTGCACTTGTAAAAAAATGTTTTTTAAATGCACACATATTAAAAAAAATGATTACTTAACCAATTTAGAAAAGCAATTTCTTTTTTTTTTTCTTTAAAAAGTCTTAATTTCCAGAGTCTTGGATGTTAAATTAAACGGCACTTCCAGGATGTCTGGGCCTAAAGAAGTGAATTCACCAATTTGCCATTGGTTTGACTTTGGTAGGTGATTTAAATACGTCTTCCTCTGCCTCTTTGTTCTCTTAGAAGTCCTCCGCAGGCTGTGGGGGAATAGGAGACTTCGTGGAGCTGCTGGGAGGAACTGGTTTGGACCCTTCCAAGATGCTGCTTTTAGCTGATCTCTGCTACCCTTTACGTGGCCCAGGTAAGATGGTTCTTTGATTATTATTTATGTGCCTATTAAGTTTTACCCTGATGCTGGGAAAGACCGAGGGCATGAGTTTGAGCGAACTCCAGGAGATAGTGAAGGACAGAAAAGCCTGGGGTTGCAGACAGTCAGACGTGACTGAGTGACTGAACAACAAGAAGATTGCCTCCTTAAATAAAACACTTCAGATTATTTATACATGAAAGGGCAAGTTCCACCAAAAAAAGTTTGATTTTGCACATTGAACCAATGTGAGGATTTTGCATTTGAGCCTATACACAGTATCAAGAATGCATGACCATAATACCTGACATTGGGAGAGAAACTTATGAAGTAACAAACTTGCATGTTTAAGGTTGGCCCTAGGTAAAACTGAAAATGGCATAGAACTGTGCTTGTTCTACGGTTTTGAAAGTCCCTGCCTTCATCCTCTCGAGACTAAAGAGTTTGCCTACTGAAAACCATGGTTCATATAGTGTATGTATCATCAATTAGTAATAATATAATGATAAAGTAATAGCTAAGTCATTTTACCATATATATGTATATGTGTGTATTGCTGCTAAGTCGCTTCAGTCGTGTCCGACTCTGTGCGACCCCATAGACGGCAGCCCACCATCTGCCATCCCTGGGATTCTCCAGGCAAGAACACTGGAGTGGGTTGCCATTTCCTTCTCCAATGCAAGAAAGTGAAAAGTGAAAGTGAAGTCACTGAGTTGTGTCCAATTCTCAGTGACCCCATGGACTGCAGCCTACCAGGCTCCTCCATCCATGGGATTTTCCAGGCAAGAGTACTGGAGTGGGGTGCCATTGCCTTCTCCGATGTGTGTATTACTCATAGTAAATACATTAAAAGGTGATTCACTTTTTTAGAAATTCCCAGAACTGCTAGAATGTCCCCAAGTTCTAACAGCAAAACCAGCCTCTGAAAGACTACTGCCAAAAGAGAAGTAAATTCTGAAATCTAAAAGTGGTCGCTGGTAATAAAAGACAGGGTTAGCTCATGGTGCAGCACCAAACAGAATCAGGTCTTCTTTATTATGAATCAGTGAGGAGTTTCCATTTGATCAGGCTCAGGTGGGGTGGGGCGAAGGTAGAATTGCTGACTCATGACCAAATTAATTAATGAAGTCCAAGTGAGGAGAGAGAGGGTTATGTGAAACCTTTCTATAAAGGTCTCCCACTTCTGTCCTTCAGATGCAGGAACCAGAGGTTATCGATTAAGAGACAAAAGTCAAACAGAAGAGCAATCTTTCATCCCTTATCATAGCCCCCTTCCTCTCTTGTAAGCACACATCACACACCAACTAAATAATGAAACTGCAAATCAGACCTCTTTTTGATCAGCTGTTACCTGTTTTAATTAAACCCAGATCTGCCCACCAGTATTTTCACTCTCTGAGCTAATGCTGGGATCTTAAGCAAAAACTCTGGAATAGAATTAATATACATAGATAAAGGGAAAATATTTCTCAAAACCCACTTTGCTAAAAATTTGGGGCTAGTTTATGCTATTTTACACTTGAGCCCTGATTTAAACCAGTGGTTTCTCTCCATTTGCGTTCTCAAAGGCACTGGATCCTTCCATGCTGATGGAGGGCACCTGTGAGGAGATGTGGTTGAGCTGGATAAAAAGATTGGATTAAGAACTGATCTAACACTCATCCCTTAAAATTTAGATCATTGAAGCTATAGTAATTTTGGGGCATGAATTATATAATTTGATTTAGGTAAACGTGTGTGTGTGTTAGTCCAACTCTTTGCGACCCCATGGACTGTAGCCCGCCAGGCTCCTCTGTCCATGAAATTCTCCAGGCAAGAATACTGGAGTGGGTTGCCATTTCCTTCTCCAAAAGGGTGTGATCAAGGCCAAATATTTTGCCTGTTTTATCTAAATGATTGAAAACAATCTTACGATAATTTGAAGGCTTGAATTATCTGACTCATTGGTTTATTTTAGACTTCACTTTTTTCTTTCATTCATCATGTTTCCATGAGCCCCTCCTAAATTGTTCATACAATGAACTCTTAGGTATCTTGCCCTTTAGATTGAATTAGGAGTATGTCAAATAATAAATGATATGCACATTAACTAAAGGAAATAAGGTGCGTTATGTAGATTAAAGTTCAGAGTAAGATCAGAAAAGAATGACCTTCCCAATCATTTAAAGAAAATTAACTTTGGACCTCGTCATAGAAGCTTAGCCTAGACTTCCTGGTGCCTATATTAAAATAATTACAGGATTTATATTTTATTATCTCTCCAAATTGACTTTTACCTAAATAACTCTATCTGGCTGTTTTACTTCATTTAAACCCAGGTGCATGTTTTTGAAGTAGCTGTTATACAAGGATAATAATGTTTCTCAGAATTTAGTCCTTATAGAGACAAAGAGAGGGGAAAAGATTGAGAAAGTTAAAATAGCAGGAAGGATTATTGTAGGGTAGATAAATCTTGCCTCAGGAACCAGCTTGAGGTTGAAGAAATAAACTAAAAATAATTTTTAATAATTATTTAATAATTACTGAGTTTCACAGAACAGAAACTCATGTAGGTACAAACAGTTGGTTGCCAGAAGGGAAGGGAGAGGGAAATGAAAAGAGAAAAAGGTAATTCTGTGAGGAAATGAATGTTAATTAGCTTGATTGCAATGATCATTTCACAATGTGTATTTATATAAAAGCATCATGTTGTACACCTTAAATACAGACAATTTCTGTCAGCTATACCTCAACAAAGCTGAAAAAAAATTTAACCCCCTCCTTTATTCTTGCCTGGAAAATCCCATGGACAGAGGAGCTAGGCAAGGATCGCAAAGTCATTCCATGTAAGAAATACAGGAAAACCTTAGAAAAAGTACAGGTGAACAATAGAATGAAAATTAGTACTTTTAGTGTATGTCTTGGAGAAGGCAATGGCACCCCGCTCCAGTACTCCTGCCTGGACAATCCCATGGACGGAGGAGCCTGGTAGGCTGCAGTCCATGGAGTCGCTAAGAGTTGGACACGACTGAGCAACTTCACTTTCACTTTTCACTTTCATGCATTGGAGAAGGAAATGGCAGCCCACTCCAGTATTCTTGCCTGGAGAATCCCAGGGACGGGGGAGCCTGGTGGGCTGCCGTCTTTGGGGTCGCACAGAGTTGGGGTCGCACGACTTGCGCAACTTAGCAGCAACAGTGTATGTCTAAATCATGCAAATGCTATTTTTATTTATATGTAAAACAGAATCATTATCTAGGCTAGAAAACAATAAACAGGTGATATTTTTGGTCTACAGAGCTGTCTAGCAGTACAGTCCATCCTTTAGCCCTGACCAGTAAATGCTACGTGCGCCCCCAAATAGAAGGGAAAAAAACAGCCCCTGCAAATTTCCAACCTGTCCCAAGGGGGAAGCACTATCCCCCTCCCCACCCCAACACTGAGAATACAGCTCAAGGAAAGGTGTGGCAGGGACAGACGCTTGCTTTCCTCTGCCTTCGCCACCAAGCCTTGGAGGCAGGAGAACATAAAAAGCACAAGGAGATATTGTCTTACTTCTTTATAGTTAGTTTTACTTGACAGTGTTCTTGCACACGAGGAGAAAGGCTGAGTTCAGTTTCACTACTCAACAATTACACAGTTGACTCTTGAACAGCATGGGTTTGAACTCAGGTCCACTTACACAAGGGTTGTTTACAGTAGTAGATATTGCATAACTATACCACCCTGGGTTGATTGAACCCGAGGATGTGGAACCTCCGATCTGGAGGAACTATAGATGTGGAGGAGAGATGATAAATTATATGCAGATTTTCACCTGTGGGGAGGGTCCTTGGCCCTAACATGCAGGTTGTTCATGGGTCAGCTGTATATTATAATGAAAATGAAAACAAAACCGTTTCACCCGATGGTAGATGCTTAGTTTGAGTACATGAGAGGAAGCTACATCTCCTTGCTTTCACCCTGTTTGAATGATCTTGTGGACAGAAATGGCTTGGCTCTGTGGTTTCTAACCTACTGGGAAACTTACTTTTTCCGTGAATTATAGCCCAGATGAAAGTTGGCTGTGACCACACAGTGCTGCGCATGGTCTCCAGTGGAAAACATATAAATCGTGTGACTTTTGAGTATCGTCAGCTGGAACCATACGAGCTGGAAAACCCGAATGGAAACAGTATCCAGGAATTCTGTTTGTCTACTCTTTGAATAAACAAGTCAATGATTTCCATGCTGCTAGCTAAGGGAGTTTTTAATGGCTATTATATGATTTTGATGAGCAGCTAGTTAAGAACCTTTCATACCAGT
Organism: Cephalophus harveyi; assembly: GCA_006410635.1. Classification (NCBI taxonomy): domain Eukaryota; kingdom Metazoa; phylum Chordata; class Mammalia; order Artiodactyla; family Bovidae; genus Cephalophus; species Cephalophus harveyi. The sequence continues at coordinate 161,885 of SJYT01020129.1, read as the reverse complement.
CAGTATTCCCAACTTTGAACACATATCACACACACTAATTTTTGTACCTTGCTTCTTTTTCATTTGTTATATAAATGACCACATGGCAGAAAATAAGCCCCTCTCCCTTGGTAGAAAAACAGTTTCCTGTAATTCTTTTATATGCTTTCAACCTGAACTGGTAAGACAAGTGCAAAGAAATGTGCAATAAAAACTTGTATCACAAGGGAAAATACTACAAAGAAATAAAAATGATGGTGTTATCAGTTTTATAACAGAAAATGCATGTCTGTGTATAGCAAAGTAGTAGCATTTGTTTATTTTCTGCTTATTCTGTTTATAGTAGACAGTAGTTATAGATAGTATTATTTATTGATTTGTAACAGCTTGTTTTTAACAAACATTTGTAGTATGGAAAACATTTTGCAATCGTAAATACAAGCATGAATAAATATATTCAGAATGTTGGCACCTCAGCATCCTGCTTTGTTTACCTGAGTAGTTACTTACCTTACTACCATCAGAAAATAATGTTCTCAGGTGAGAACCAAATGCTGAACTAAATCATTTTAGACTTCTTAGAGCTCAGAGAACTCTGGGTTGGTAAGTAGAATTATTAGGTGCAAAAGGTAAAATTTCAGCGTTTGCACAAACAACACTAACTGATTGGTTGTGATAGGGAAGCAGGATGTGGGGGTCACTTTCCCACTCTTCTCCAAGAAAACTGAGAATTCATGTCTTTGCCACAGTGAAGAGTGTACTTTTCAACAAGGTCAACAAAGGCCTGAAGCAGAAATCTGAGTACGTTTTTGGTACCAAAAACGGTTTATCATTGACTGAGCCTTGTCCACAATCAGCTTGAGACCAAGCATGTGGGCCTGTAAAAAGACACCTTGAGGTCAGAAATAAAGTCTTGAGAAACAAAGGAAATACTCCAGAGAGAACAAGTCCTCTTTGGATTAATGGATGAACGCTGCAAACTGTGCTATAACTAATGGCTTGATTCCGGGTCCCCAAACATATTTAATATAAAGTTAATTTTATAATAGAATGTACTGAAATCCCATATACTGGGATTGTTAACGAAATCTAGCAACCTGGCAGAAAGAAAAATAGTAACTGAACATACTAAAAATACCCAGGTTTGAGCCTAAATTTTGTCTCAGTAGATATTCTGGAAATAGCAAATGGATGAATAAATGCCTAAATGGATAGATAGATAAATGCTGGGATGAATGAATAAATGTCTAAACAAATCGCTATATAATTCCTGAAGTTATGTAAAATGCTGGGTTTCTTATTTTATAGAAAATAAATTCCATGAAGTGGAACCCTTTTATCTTTTTCACAGTCCCTCTAGCAGCCAAAGAATTAATGCAATCGCTTGTATCACCATCAGAAGTTTCTGGCTCTTAACATTCATGATCCCCTTAGACTCAGTAGGGAAAATAAATGGTCCACGGTTAGGAGGCAAGTGTTTTTATCATGGAAGTAGGACAGGTTGTTTCTGTCCCTGAGGGACATCTTGCAAACTACTTAGCCTCTCTGCACTAAAGTGGGTGGGAATGTGGTCCCTGAGGTCTCTTCGAATCTTGACACTCTGCAGTCATTTAGTTGTGACATGTGACTTCAGAGCTTGTTACTGCATATTAGAGTACACTCTTTGAGAGGACTGTCCCTCCAGTGAACTGTCTGTGACTTATTCTTTGGATAACCATGATTTAGTCTTCATTCCAAAAGGATGGGATGGCTTTCTAGAAACAAAGTTGCAGATGAGCTCTCAGGGGAGGGGGAAAGTGCAAATCTTCACCCACACTGCCATTAAGAAAGTAATATGTGAAATTCTGTTATGTGAAATATGTTATGTGAAAGTCAAATTCAAATTTGACTTTCTAAATAAAAAAGGCCGTATGCATAGTGGCTAAGGTTGTCAACTCTAGAGCCAGACCTCTTTGAATCCCAGCCCTGCCACTTACTTGAGCAAGTCATTCATAAGTCTCTATTGCTCAATTTTAAATCCATAAAATTGGGTAAATATATATATATATATATATATATATGTAGCTCTAGCACTGTGTCTTGTACATGTTAACTGTCATTTTTATTAATTCTCACTTGTAAGCAAATATGCTTACAGGTCCTCCATATTCTCAGTGGGTCATTTGCTTTATGCTCTGAAGGGCTTGTGCTGATTCAGTTGTCTTGTTTCATCCCAGGACACTTGTCAGGAAGTTAGGATTAGTTAGGGCTGTTTTCTGGGACCAAGAAGCAGAGTAAAGTTACCGATAACATTTGAGGGTAGATGATGGCAGGTCTTTGTTCTCTGAATGTTGAGCTTTAAGCCAACTTTTTCACTCTCCACTTTCACTTTCACCAAGAGGCTTTTTAGTTCCTCTTCACTTTCTGCTATAAGGGTGGTGTCATCTGCATATATGAGATTATTGATATTTCTCCCAGCAGTCTTGATTCCAGCTTGTGTTTCTTCCAGCCCAGTGTTTCTCATCATGTACTCTGCATATAAGTTAAATAAGCAGGTGAC
>SJYT01020129.1:68562-133034 GCA_006410635.1 Cephalophus harveyi | reverse complement strand
TAAACCTAGCTCCAATAACTGCTATCTCTTTGACTTTAATTCTTCAATTTTCATGACTCCATTTCTTAATCAAGTGATAGTATCTGCTCCATTCTCCCAGATCATGGAGATACTGGGAGACTGAATAAGCTTGAATGAAGCAGTTGCAATGAAAAAATCGTGATCATTAAGAACTATTACTAGACAATTCTATGTGTCAGGTTTTTCTGTTCCTTCTATTAGAATGGCTACAAATGAGTAAAAGGTAACCTAAGTTCTGTTGATGAAAGACTATAAACAAATCCAAGATACTAATATTTTCATTAACAAATATCACAGAGGAAGACAGAAAAGGGAAGAGAAGTATTAATCAGTAAGTTCTATATTAAAGCAAGGTGGGGAAAACACACTGAGCTTCACTCTGAGCCTGAAAGATGAAATCTGTATATCAGTTTCCTAAGAACACTTGCCTTCATCTTATTTTAGAAAGGCAGATGTTACTTTACAAAATGTTAACACAAGTATGCTTGCAACATTCATGCAAAATGGGGAAAAAATTATACACACATCAATAGGATGATTCAGTTAAGTATGGTCCCTTCATTTATATCCTCCTATTTATGTAACTGAGGAAGACTAAATGTCAATGTCTGTAGGATCTACAAGTGGAGATAGACACAAATGTATGGCAAAAAGAAAAAGAATTAAATATCCCATGGGATTAATGTCAGTTATGGCTGTGTGCTAAGTTTCCAAGCAGTTTAAGAAATCGAAAAGCAACTATTCCAACTGACAGTTCAACTGCAGCAGTGGTACAAGCCCACTTATTTTCTATTCACAGTGTATTACAAAAATTAAACAAACAAAAACCCTGTCTCTCGTCTTCAGGCCAGGTTTAGGAAAGCCTATGTGTGTGCTGAATGGGGATAACAGCCACTGACATCGGTCCCCTCTCTTTCGGCAGCTCGTTTACAGAATTTTACTTTTACTTGGGTGGTAAAGAATCCACCTGCCAATGCAGGAAACGTGGGTTCATTCTATTGCTGGGTACGGAAGACCCACTCCAATATTCTTGTCTGGAAAATCCCTTGGATAAACGAGCCTGGTTGGCTGCGGACAAAAATGCCATCGACAGAGGAGCCTGGCAGGCTGCAGTCCATGGGGTCAAAGAGTCAGACAGACACGACGTTTAGGGGAAATAACAACTTGCAACTGGAACATTACGCTATCTTCAAATTTTAGCAACATTCTGTGAACATTTATGTTTTGTGGACGTTGTGGGAGATCCCTGGGATTTCTGAGTAAAATAACGTTTTGAAGAATGGATGATCAGTACGAAAAGGTCCCATCTCCAGAATGGCCTACAGTTTCATTTAGAAACTTTTTAAAACAACTGGGCTTCCTTGCACAAAATCAGAATGAGTGATTTTTCTTCCGAGGGTAGTTTTGGGTCAAAAAGCTAAATACCATTACCAAATACTAAATACCACCAGTGATCATAAAGCATAGGAACTTGGGAAAGTGCAGGGGACAAGCACCCTATTTAAGGGACGAGGCTTTTGAGAAGCAAATGAAGGAAAGTGACGAGAAAGTGATCAGAAGGCAACTTCCCTTCCGCCGCTGAGGCAATCCCCTGGGGGCTCGGGATGGGGGTGGGGTGGGGGAAGAACTCCCGCCCGCGGCTGAGGTAAAGTGGGACCAACAGACGACCTGTCCCCTCCAACCCGCAGTTCTGCAGCGACTCCCCGCGCCCCGCGACCTTTCAACGGCCTCTCTGAGGGAGAAGCGCTCCAGTCAGCCGTGGAGCATCTCCACAAGGGCCGCGGTCGGGGTTGAGGGGACGCGCGCGACCGGTGAGGAAGAGCACGTTAGACGCCGGCCTGGCCCTACCTGCCCAGCTCCCGGAGGGCTGGGATCATAGACGCCAGTTCCAAGCCATGCTCGCCCATTCTGAGGACGCGCGGCACTCTTCAATTACAACGAGGCGGGCTCCTGGCGTCTCCACAACTACCTCTGGTGAGGAGGCGCGGCGCTCGACGGAGCCTCACGGGGCCCAAAACTCCTCCCGGAAGCCGCGGCCGGCCAGCTCGCTAGGCCTAGTTCGTTTCCGCGTAGGACCCGGGGGAGGCCTGGAGGCCGTGAGGGGGCGTGGCGAGGGGCGGGGCGCGCTCCGGTCCCGTTTCCCGGGCAAGGTTCTCTCTGAGCCTGCAGCGCTCGGCAGGCGAGATTTGTTAGTTTTGGTTTTTAGCTGCTCTGCTCTATCACTCCCAGCCACAGAGGCTCAGAGAAGCCAGACCTCTGAATCTGGGGACGACAGGGGCGTGGTGGGGACCAACCCAGAATCCCTCGCATCATAAACTTGAAAACTGAGGCAATTCAGCAGCAAAAGGCCCGGAATTAGATCGCAGGTTTCCTCCCCACGGAGTCACGCTCCCAGGTTCCTCATTTTCTACCACTCTCTTAACATACTTTCTGAGAGTTACGGGGCAGAAGTTGGGCTCCTTCTTGTCCTTTCTGTTTCAGCAGATTTCACCACCCCTCCCTCCCCCGCCAATTAGACGTCTCCCTTAGGTTTCCTTGAGGGTTCTCTCACTTTTAATATTGAAAAAGAGGTTGAATTGTATTTATTTGTGTTTCATGAAGTAAGCAACAGTGCTGTGTATTTAATATATTTATGTTACCGTTACGGGCATCTATTACCTCTGATTTAATTTTTTTTTTTGAGTAAAATCAGTGGCTTTTGGCTGTGGATATTTTCTAGCTCAACCCAGTTTGTTTATGAAAAATGGTCATAATAAGAGACTGTTAACATGTCAAACGGAGAAGGCAATGGCATCCCACTTCAGTATTCTTGCCTGGAAACTCGCATGGACTGAGGAGCCTGGTAGGCTGCAGTCCATGGGGTCGCTGAGTCAGACAGGACTGAGCGACTTCACTTTCACTTTTCACTTTCATGCATTGGAGAAGGAAATGGCAACCCACTCCAGTGTTCTTGCCTGGAGAATCCCAGGGATGGCGGAGCCCAGTGGGCTGCCATCTGTGGGGTCGCAGAGAGTCGGACACGACTGAAGCAACTTAGCAGCAGCAGCAGCAACATGTCAAAATTATGTATTTGATCAGACAAGGCATGTGGTCTGCTTACATTTGTTACTTAGCAAATGAGAATAATCATTATACAGTATCTAAAAAAAAAAAAACTCAAAGTGATGGAGTAACAGCCAAATACACTCCTGCCTCAGGGATTTTTTGAATTTGTTGCACCCTTTGTCACCCTTATTTAACTTCTATGCAGAGTACATCATGAGAAACGCTGGGCTGGAGGAAGCACAAGCTGGAATCAAGATTGCTGGGAGAAATATCAATAACCTCAGATATACAGGTGACACCACCCTTATGGCAGAAAGTGAAGAACTAAAGAGTCTCTTGATGAAGGTGAAGGAGGAGAGTGAAAAGTTGGCTTAAAGCTCAACATTCAGAAAGCTAAGATCATGGCATCTTGTCCCATCACTTCATGGCAAATAGATGGGGAACAGTGGAAACAGTGGCTGACTTTATTTTTCTGGGCTCCAAAATCACTGCAGATGGTGATTGCAGCCGTGAAATGAAAAGACACTTACTCCTTGGAAGGAAAGTTATGACCAACCTAGACAGCATATTCGCAGAAGGCAATGGCACCCTACTCCAGTACTCTTGCCTGGAAAATCCCATGGACGGAGGAGCCTGGTGGGCTGCTGTCTATGGGGTCGCACATAGTCGGACATGACTGAACTGACTTAGCAGCAGCAGACAGCATATTAAAAAGCAGAGACGTTACTTTGTCAACAAGGCCCATCTAGTCAAGGCTATGGTTTTTCCAGTGGTCATGTATGGATGTGAGAGTTGGACTATAAAGAAAGCTGAGCACCAAAGAATTGATGCTTTTGAACTGTGGTGTTGGAGAAGACTCTTGAGAGTCCCTTGGACTGCAAGGAGATCCAACCAGTCCATTCTAAATGAGATCAGTCCTGGGTGTTCACTGGAAGGACTGATGTTGAAGCTGAAACTCCAATCCTTTGGCCACCTGATGCAAAGAGCTGACTCTTTGAAAAGACCCTGATGCCGGGAAAAATTGAGCGCAGGAGGAGAAGGGGATGACAGAGGATGAGATGGTTGGATGGCATCACTGACTCAATGGACATGTGTTTGGGTGGACTCCGAGAGTTGGTGATGGACAGGGAGGCCTGGCATGCTGCAGTTCATGGGGTCGCAAAGAGTCAGACGTGACTGAGCGACTGAATTGACTTGTCTTGACTTCTTTCATGCTGAAATGTCATCTGAGAGCTTCATATAGACTGGCACACTTAAACTCACTCTTTTCTCCTCCATCCTGACTTATTTCTTCATGACATGTCTGCATCTCTATTCCTGCCCTGCAAATATGTTCATCAGTACCATTTTTCTACCATATATGTAATATATGGTGTTTGTTTTTCTCTTTCTGACTTCGTTTAGTGTGACAGACTCTAGGTTCATCCACCTCACTACAACTAACTCTATTTCATTCCTTTTTATGGCTGAATAATATTCCATTGTGTATTGTATACACAACTTCTTTTTCTAATGCGTACTGTATATACAACTTTATTCAAGAATACCATTTCTTAGGTAAAGTGAAGTATGAATTCTGAAGATAAGTGAAAAAAAGCAAATTGCAAAGAGATACATAACAATATTAAATCACTACATACCATTTAAAACCAGACTTTGAGTGAATCATGTATACATAAATGTCTGATAAAAGTATAGAAACATGGTTGGGGAAGATATACATCAATTCCCAGAGAGTAGTACCTCTGGAGAGGGATAGAAGGGAATGAAATGATAAGGTTTCAGCACATTTGTGAAGGTTTTCTTTTAATAGGATTAGATTAATCATGATAAATTTAATATTTGTTGTATTTGAGTGACCTACTGACCTCTCCCAAATTTTTCCTTCTGTTCAGATGGCTCTCTGAGCTTTATATGTCATATGCTGCATTTTTCTCTTGAATTTTTCCCAGGCATTTTATTTTTGTTTACATTTTTATTATGGCAATTTTCAACTATACAAAAAAGTAGTGGTGTTGGAGAAGACTCTTGAGAGTCCCTTGGACTGCAAGAGATCCAACCAGTCCATCCTAAAGGAAATCAGTCCTGAATATTCACTGAAAGGACTGATGCTTCTGGTCCCATCACTTCATGGGAAATAGATGGGGAAACAGTGGAAACAGTGTCAGACTTTATTTTTTTGGGCTCCAAAGTCACTGCAGATAGTGACTGCAGCCATGAAATAAAAAGACGCTTACTCCTTGAAAGGAAAGTTATGACTAACCTAGATAGCATATTGAAAAGCAGAGACATTACTTTGCCAACAAAGGTCCGTCTAGCCAAGGCTATGGCTTTTCCTGTGGTCATGTATGGATGTGAGAGTTGGACTGTAAAGAACGCTGAGCGCCGAAGAACTGATGCTTTTGAACTGTGGTGTTGGAGAAGACTCTTGAGAATCCCTTGGACTGCAAGGAGATCCAACCAGTCCATTCTGAAGATCAGCCCTGGAATTTCTTTGGAGGGAATGATGTGAAAGCTGAAACTTCAGTACTTTGGCCATTGAACTGTGAACTTCCAGATGTTCAAGCTGCATTTAGAAAAGGCAGAGGAACCAGAGATCAAATTGCCACATCCACTGGATCATTGAAAAAGCAAGAGAGTTCCAGAAAAACATCTATTTCTCCTTCACTGACAATGCTAAAGCCTTTGACTATGTGGATCACAACAAACTGAGGAAAATTATTCAAGAGATGGGAATACTAGACATCTTGACCTGCCTCCTGACAAATCTGTATGCAGGTAAGAAGCAACAGCTAGAACTGGACATGACACTGGTTCCAAAATAGGAAAGGAGTACTCAAGGCTGTATATTGTCACCCTGCTTATTTATCTTATATGCAGAGTACACCATGAGAAAAGCTGGACTGGATGAAGCATCAGCTGGAACCAAGATTGCTAAGAGAAATATCAATAACTTCAGATATGCAGATGACACCACCCTTCTCGCAGAAAGTGAAGAAGCATTAAAGAACCTCTTGATGAAAGTTAAGGGTACAACAGAGGATGAGATGGTTGGATGGCATCACTGACTCAACGGATATGAGTTTGAGCAAACTCCTGGAGCTGGTGATAGACAGGGAGGCCTGGCATGCTGCAATCCATGGGATCACAGAGAGTCAGACACGACTGAGCAACTGAACTGATAATAACCTCAGATATACAGGTGACACCACCCTTATGGTAGAAAGTGAAGAACTAAAGAGTCTCTTGATGAAGGTGAAGGAGGAGAGTGAAAAGTTGGCTTAAAGCTCAACATTCAGAAAGCTAAGATCATGGCATCTTGTCCCATCACTTCATGGCAAATAGATGGGGAACAGTGGAAACAGTGGCTGACTTTATTTTTCTGGGCTCCAAAATCACTGCAGATGGTGATTGCAGCCGTGAAATGAAAAGACACTTACTCCTTGGAAGGAAAGTTATGACCAACCTAGACAGCATATTCGCAGAAGGCAATGGCACCCTACTCCAGTACTCTTGCCTGGAAAATCCCATGGACGGAGGAGCCTGGTGGGCTGCTGTCTATGGGGTCGCACATAGTCGGACATGACTGAACTGACTTAGCAGCAGCAGACAGCATATTAAAAAGCAGAGACGTTACTTTGTCAACAAGGCCCATCTAGTCAAGGCTATGGTTTTTCCAGTGGTCATGTATGGATGTGAGAGTTGGACTATAAAGAAAGCTGAGCACCAAAGAATTGATGCTTTTGAACTGTGGTGTTGGAGAAGACTCTTGAGAGTCCCTTGGACTGCAAGGAGATCCAGTCAGTCCATTCTAAAGGAGATCAGTCCTGGGTGTTCTTTGGAAGATATGATGCTGAAGATGAAACTCCAGTACTTTGGCCANAAAGAATTGATGCTTTTGAACTGTGGTGTTGGAGAAGACTCTTGAGAGTCCCTTGGACTGCAAGGAGATCCAACCAGTCCATTCTAAATGAGATCAGTCCTGGGTGTTCACTGGAAGGACTGATGTTGAAGCTGAAACTCCAATCCTTTGGCCACCTGATGCAAAGAGCTGACTCTTTGAAAAGACCCTGATGCCGGGAAAAATTGAGCGCAGGAGGAGAAGGGGATGACAGAGGATGAGATGGTTGGATGGCATCACTGACTCAATGGACATGTGTTTGGGTGGACTCCGAGAGTTGGTGATGGACAGGGAGGCCTGGCATGCTGCAGTTCATGGGGTCGCAAAGAGTCAGACGTGACTGAGCGACTGAATTGACTTGTCTTGACTTCTTTCATGCTGAAATGTCATCTGAGAGCTTCATATAGACTGGCACACTTAAACTCACTCTTTTCTCCTCCATCCTGACTTATTTCTTCATGACATGTCTGCATCTCTATTCCTGCCCTGCAAATATGTTCATCAGTACCATTTTTCTACCATATATGTAATATATGGTGTTTGTTTTTCTCTTTCTGACTTCGTTTAGTGTGACAGACTCTAGGTTCATCCACCTCACTACAACTAACTCTATTTCATTCCTTTTTATGGCTGAATAATATTCCATTGTGTATTGTATACACAACTTCTTTTTCTAATGCGTACTGTATATACAACTTTATTCAAGAATACCATTTCTTAGGTAAAGTGAAGTATGAATTCTGAAGATAAGTGAAAAAAAGCAAATTGCAAAGAGATACATAACAATATTAAATCACTACATACCATTTAAAACCAGACTTTGAGTGAATCATGTATACATAAATGTCTGATAAAAGTATAGAAACATGGTTGGGGAAGATATACATCAATTCCCAGAGAGTAGTACCTCTGGAGAGGGATAGAAGGGAATGAAATGATAAGGTTTCAGCACATTTGTGAAGGTTTTCTTTTAATAGGATTAGATTAATCATGATAAATTTAATATTTGTTGTATTTGAGTGACCTACTGACCTCTCCCAAATTTTTCCTTCTGTTCAGATGGCTCTCTGAGCTTTATATGTCATATGCTGCATTTTTCTCTTGAATTTTTCCCAGGCATTTTATTTTTGTTTACATTTTTATTATGGCAATTTTCAACTATACAAAAAAGTAGTGGTGTTGGAGAAGACTCTTGAGAGTCCCTTGGACTGCAAGAGATCCAACCAGTCCATCCTAAAGGAAATCAGTCCTGAATATTCACTGAAAGGACTGATGCTTCTGGTCCCATCACTTCATGGGAAATAGATGGGGAAACAGTGGAAACAGTGTCAGACTTTATTTTTTTGGGCTCCAAAGTCACTGCAGATAGTGACTGCAGCCATGAAATAAAAAGACGCTTACTCCTTGAAAGGAAAGTTATGACTAACCTAGATAGCATATTGAAAAGCAGAGACATTACTTTGCCAACAAAGGTCCGTCTAGCCAAGGCTATGGCTTTTCCTGTGGTCATGTATGGATGTGAGAGTTGGACTGTAAAGAACGCTGAGCGCCGAAGAACTGATGCTTTTGAACTGTGGTGTTGGAGAAGACTCTTGAGGGTCCCTTGGACTGCAAGGAGATCCAAGCAGTCCATTCTAAAGGAGATCAGTCCTGGGTGTTCTTTGGAAGGACTGATGCTAAAGCTGAAACTCCAGTACTTTGACCACCTCAAGTGAAGGGTTGACTCATTGGAAAAGACTCTGATGCTGGGAGGGATTAGGGGCAGGAGGAAAGGGGGACGACAGAGGATGAGATGGCTGGATGGCATCACCAACTCGATGGATGTGATCTGAGTGAACTCCGGGAGTTGGTGATGGACAGGGAGGGCTGGCATGCTGCAATCCATGGGGTCGCAAAGAGTCAGACATGACTGAGCAACTGAACTGAACTGAACTGATGCTGAAGCTGAAACTCCAATACTTTGGCCACCTGATGCAAAGAACTGACTCATTAGAAAAGACCCTGATGTTGGGAAAGATTGAAGGCGGGAGAAGAAGGGGATAACAGAGGATGAGATGGTTGTAGGATATCACCAACTCAATGGACATGAGTTTGAGTAAACTCCAAGAGTTGGTGATGGCCAAGGAGGCCTGGCATACTGCAGTCCATGGGATCATAAAGAGTCAGATATAACTAAGCTACTGAACTGAACTGAGACAGAGTAGGATAAGGAACATGCCCCCCCCCTCCACCCCGCCCCATGACCGTCACCCAACTCAACAACTATCAGCATATGGCCAGCCTTTGTTTCATCTATAACCACCCCTCTTGTTTCCTCTCTCTCTAATTGGATTATTTTGAAGCAAATCTCAGACAACTCATCAATTTATCTGGAAACACTTTATTTTGTGTCTCTTAATGGTAAGGACTCAATTCTACCTCCTGTGTTAAGCCCATCCACTTCTCTCCCAGTCCCAGTGTTGTATTGCCATTCTAGTTTCAGACCATCGGATGTCTTATGCCCAAATTACTTCAATGACATTCTTTCTTGTCTTTCTTCCCTTGGGCTTGTTTTTTCTCCAAGCTATTCTCCTCACTGAAGTGTTCCAACTTTTTTTGCTCTTCAACAGTAGTATTGAAAACATTTAAAATATGTACACTGACATATGCATATTTATTAACTACATATATTTAGTGCTATATTCCAATATACAGGGACATAATTCAGCTATTGATTGCTTCTTGTCTTCCTCTTATCCTCTCCCCCTCTGTCTCATTTGGGGTAGTGGAATGTGTGGGGAGAGAAGCAGAAAGCAAAGAAGCTGAGGTGAGTGGGTTCCTGCGTCCTTGGGACCTTGGTTTCCTAACCCCAGCATCTCAGGTCAGTTGACAACAGGACACTTACCAATGTCCTGTAAGTTTCAGCCAGCCTGTGTATACTATTATTCTATAATAATTACAGAATTGTCCCCACTGTGATTAAACTTCCCTGTTGGTTCAGACAGTAAAGAATCTGCCTGCCAGTACAGGAGATGCTGGTTCTATCCCTGGGTCAGGAAGATCCAGGAGAAGTGAATGGCAACCCACTGCAGTATTCTTGCCTGGAGAATCCCATGGACAGAGGACCCTAGCGAGCTACAGTCCCTGGGGTCGCAGAATCTGACACGACTGAGCAACTAACACTTTCACATAATTAAACTAGAGTGAGAAATGACCACCAGGTGGCACAACAACCTAAATGAGACCAAGATGGACTTGTTCAGTCAGATGCCCAAATTCCTGTCTGCTTACCTCAGCAAGTTCCATTGAAATGCAGTGGACTTTTTGTTTTAAATTCCGTTTTCTCAGGCTTTTACTGTATATACTAAAATAGAAATCTTAAACGAGCTTAAGGAATATAAACATTTTTACAAGTTCCTTTCTACAACTGAATGGACTTCAATACACACCTCCTTGGTACACACGCACACATTTCAAATTATTTTTAATAACTTTCATTTCTTAAAAAATTTTAAAGTTATATCTTTTTTTACTACTTAGTAATTTTCATTTTTAGTGGTTTTTAAAACTTTGCTCCTAGGTGATACCAATGCTGTTTGGAATTGTTCTACACAGCAGACAGAGCATCTTTCCAAAACCTGAATGTGATTATGCCATTCCCGTGCTTCAGTAGCTTGACCATGTATTGAATATTGTCAGTTTAGTGGGTAAGAAGGGGCGCATGTCTGTTGGTTTTCATTGGATAAAGCCTCAAGTAACAGACCAACGTAATCACAAGTTCACATTCTGAAACTTAACAACGCAGAACAAGTGATTCTATACAGCCAAGCTGCACTAATGAATTAGTTTAATTCTATTAAATCCATTTAAGAGAAACATTGAAAAGGTGCATTATCAAAGAAAAAACACCTTCTTCTCATAAAGGAACTTAAAATATTGAAGAAACTTAAACGTAAACTATTTGTCTTCCTGTCCATGTGTACATCTACTAAAGCTGTATTACAGGAGTAGCACTCCATTGTATTTGGAGATAATTCAGAAATGACATGGAGTCCTTTTGTATGTGTCCAGGAGATTTCTATCTCAGTAATGAATTATTGGCATTTACATTGCTAAGGTCTGAAGTATGACCCTAAGATTATATCAAATGTGTTCAAATGGTAAGGATTATCTGCATTTGCAACCATTATTTTGTGTGTGTGCTCAGGCATATTCGACTCTTCGCAACCTATGGACTGTAGCCCGCCAGGTTCCTCTGTCCATAGGATTTATCAGGCAGGAATACTGGAGTGGGTTGCCATTTCCTCCTCCAGGGGATCTTTCTTTCTCAGGGATTGAACCCGAATCTCCTGTGTCTCCTGAATTGGCAGGCAGATTCTTTACCACTGAGCCACCAGGTGGTGCAGGTTTGATCCCTGGGTCAGGAAGATCTCCTGGAGGAAGAAATGGCAACCTACTCCAGTATTCTTGCCTGGGAAATCTCTTGGACAGAGGAGCCTGGCAGGCTACAGTCCGCGCAGGAAGCTCTGTGATACAAATAAAGCTTGAAGAGATGATTCTGAGTTCTCCAACTTGAGCATGCATCAGAATCACCTGAAAGGCTCATTAAAGCAGATTCCTGAGCACCAGCCCATTCTAATTCAATGGATCTGAAAGGGACCTCAATGACTTGCATTTTTAATGGGCTCTTAGGTAATGGTGATGGAGAAGGCAATGGCACCCCACTCCAGTACTCTTGCCTGGAAAATCCCACGGATGGAGGAGCCTGGTGGGCTGCCATCTATGGGGTCGCACAGAGTCGGACACGACTGAAGCGACTTAGCAGCAGCAGCAGGTAATGCTGATGCTGCTTGTCCGTGTACCACACTTCGGGTTAGCACTATTTTAGAGTCGTGCTTCTTACCCTTGACCACACATTGAAATTAGGTGAGTAAGAAGCTTTTTAAAAGTATCTGGGTGATGGTAAACCTCATTAGAGTCCAAGAAGGCAGAGTAGGAAGACCTTGAGCTAACTTCATCCCACAGGCACATCAGAATTATTGATGTAATTATTTACAGAGTAACTTATTGAGAAAGACTGGAAGACCAGCAGAAAACATTTTCTACAGCTAAAGATATAAGGAAGGAACCACAATGTGATAGGTAAGAGGGGTGGAAATGTGGTATAGTTAAGACCCAAGTGGGCAACCCACAAACTGAAGCATAATCACATCTGCCCACCCAAGGAGCGAGGGGTTTGAGCCCCACATCTGCGCAGGAAGCTCTGTGATACAAATAAAGCTTGAAGAGATGATTCTGAGTTCTCCAACTTGAGCATGCATCAGAATCACCTGAAAGGCTCATTAAAGCAGATTCCTGAGCACCAGCCCATTCTAATTCAATGGATCTGAAAGGGACCTCAATGACTTGCATTTTTAATGGGCTCTTAGGTAATGGTGATGGAGAAGGCAATGGCACCCCACTCCAGTACTCTTGCCTGGAAAATCCCACGGATGGAGGAGCCTGGTGGGCTGCCATCTATGGGGTCGCACAGAGTCGGACACGACTGAAGCGACTTAGCAGCAGCAGCAGGTAATGCTGATGCTGCTTGTCCGTGTACCACACTTCGGGTTAGCACTATTTTAGAGTCGTGCTTCTTACCCTTGACCACACATTGAAATTAGGTGAGTAAGAAGCTTTTTAAAAGTATCTGGGTGATGGTAAACCTCATTAGAGTCCAAGAAGGCAGAGTAGGAAGACCTTGAGCTAACTTCATCCCACAGGCACATCAGAATTATTGATGTAATTATTTACAGAGTAACTTATTGAGAAAGACTGGAAGACCAGCAGAAAACATTTTCTACAGCTAAAGATATAAGGAAGGAACCACAATGTGATAGGTAAGAGGGGTGGAAATGTGGTATAGTTAAGACCCAAGTGGGCAACCCACAAACTGAAGCATAATCACATCTGCCCACCCAAGGAGCGAGGGGTTTGAGCCCCACATCAGGCTTCCCAAACTAGAGGTTCTGCACAAGGAAGACAAGGCCTCAAAAAGTTTGGCTTTGAAGACAAGTGTGGGAGAGCCAGAGGGCTGGGGGAAATAAAGACTCTTAAAGAGCACACACAATATCTCACACGCTCTGGAACTCAGGACAGAAGTGAGAATTTGAAATGAGCCTGGGTCAGATCTTAAGAGCCTCCCAGAGAGGCACAGCAATTGGAGTTCACCCTGGAAACAGACAGTGGTAGCAGCCATTTTGGGGAGCACTGTCTACCACAAAGACACTGGAGCTGACAAATGCCATTTGGAATCCTGTCACTGGCAGGATTAGCACTAGGACTCAGCCCTGCCCACTGGCATTTGACAGTCTCACCTACCAGCAGGCATGCTGCCTTAATACTCCCTGAGCACACAGCCACCCTAACTCAGCCCCACACACCAGGGGGTAGTCACCAGCCCTAGGACCCCCGGGGCCCCAGCTCCACCCACTAGTAGGCGAAAACACCAGCTCAGGGACCCCAGGCTCTGCAACCAGAGACCCTAGGGTGCAGCTCTATCCACTAGTGGGCTGGTACTGGCCCCAAGGAGTCGCCTTACTCACCAGTGGGTGGATGCTAGTCCCAGGACTGCCACAGCCCTGCAGCTTGCTGAACCAGGACCGAGCCCACCCATCAGCAGGCCCGCACCAGTCCCAAGACCCCCTGGGTCCTAGTCCAGCCCACCAGCAGACCAACACCAGCCCTAGGACACCCTACCCCGACCCTGGCCCCTGGCCTTGCCCACCAGCAGATGGAGGACAGATCTGAGACAAATTAGACCCCTCACCCAGATGCCCTGGGATTGAGCCACACTCACCAGTGTGCCAACATTAGCTTTGGGACACCTTATATCAGGAACTGGCCACACCCACCGGCAGGCCAATACTAGATCCCGCATCCACAGCCCTGCAATCATGCACCCCAGATCCTGACCCTACCTACCAGGGGCCAGTACTAGTGCCCAGACCCACCAGGGCCCCACAGCCAGCAGCCTCTACACAAAGCAGGACCTGGCAACTAACCAGATCAGGGACCAGCCATGCCTACAAGACCACCCACAGTAGTCAGCACGTCCCAAAGAAGGCATAGCCCAAATGGGGAGCACTCCTAGAATATAGGTCTGGTGACCAGAGGGCAGTGTGCTGTTGGGACTCATAGGACATCTACAAGAAGCCACTTCTCCAAGGTCAGGAAACATAACCAACCTACCAGATACATACAAATAAAGGCAAAATATTAGGCCAACAGAAGCAATAAGGGAATATGTTCTAAATGAAGAAAGAAGAGAAAACCCCAGAAAAAGAACTAAGTGGAAATAGGCAATCTACCCAATAGTTCAAGGTAATGATTATAAAGATGTTCAGAAAACTAGGGAGAAGATTGGGTGAGCAGAGTGAGACGTGAGAAGTTTTTAACAAAGAGAAAATATAAAGAAGAAACAGATGAAGAATAATTGAAATGAAAAGTACACTAGAAGGAATCAAAGTAGGTGGTACAGAGGAATGGATCAGCAAGCTGGAAGACAGAGTAGTGGAAATGCTGAAACTGAACAGAGAAAAGAAGAAAAAAAAGAAATGAGAACAATTTAAGAGGTCTCTGAGACAACGTCAAACATACTAACATTTCTATAAAGATCCCAGAAGAAGAGAGAAAGGAACAGAATACATCCTTGAACCCATAATAGCTGAAAACTTCCCTAACATGGGAAAGGAAACAGACAATCAAGTTCAAGAAGCACAGAGAGTCCCAAACAGGATCAACCCAAAAGAGACCACACCAAGACACACTGTAATTAAAATGACAAAAATTAAAGGTAAAGGAAATATTGAAAGCAGTAAGAGAAAAGCCACAAATTATGGGCAAGGAAACTCCCATCAGTCTATCAGCTGACTTTTCAGCAGAAGCTCTGCAGGCCAGAATGGAGTGGTGTGATGTATTTAAAGAGATAAAAGGGGGAACTTACAATCAAGAATATTCAAGCCAGGCAGAGCTGCTTGCCTGCCAGCTTGCATCTCTTACAACCATCCTATGTTAATAAATCTATTTCTTGCCTATTACTTGGCCTCTCACTGAAGTCCTTCTGTGCTGAGACACAAAGAACCTGAAGCTCAGTAAGTCCAGACACCAGGCAAGACTCCAGCCTCCATGACCTTTCCTGAGTTCCAAAGAGCTGATCAACAGCTGCTAATCGAGGGAGGAGTGGCCAAGAAACCACCTGACGCAAGATTACAGGGACCAGAAAAGCACATTGAGCTTAGGGGACCAACCACCCAAGAGGGGGAGGGGGGAATTAGACGAAGGGGGCCAAAAGTAACCAGCTTCCAGTTACAAGAAAGTACTTGGGATGCAATGTGCACATATGTGTGTGTGCTCAGTTGCTCAGTCGTGTCTAACTCTTAGCGACCCCATGGACTGTTGCCCTCCAGGCTCACCTGTCTGGGAGTCTCCAGGCAAGATTGCTGGAGTGGGTTGCCATTCCTCCTCCAGGGAATTTGGCTGACCCAGAGATCGAACCTGTGTCTCCTACATCTCCTGCATTGGCAGGAGGGTTCTTTACCACTGAGCCACCCGGGAAGCCCCAGTAAGACATAAATATATAAATACACAGAGTGGGTTGCCATTTCCTACTCCAGGGGATCTTCCCAACTCAGGGATCAAACGTGCATCCCTTATGTCTCCTGCATTGGCAGGCAGGTTCTTTACCATGAGCGCCACCTGGGAAGCCCAAAGATAGATTATTTTATAATATATAACTTATTTATATATATATAAATTACTTTATATATTTATTTATATATTACAAAATAATATGAAACATTAAAAGTATTGGGCATCCCCAGAGATTATGATTTGATTGATTTGGAGTAAGGCATATATATATATATATATATATACACATGCATATTTATGTATATATATAAATGCATTTGTCTCCTTGCCAACAAGTTCAAGCATCTACTCATATGCCTATTAATCATTTGGATTTCTTTTTCTGTTAATTATCCACTTAGGACTTCATCCATTTTATTTTGGTTGCATCTTCTTATTGATTTATAGGAGCATTTTAATATATTATGGACATTAACTCTTTCCTGATAGATACTCTGAAAATACTTTTTCTTTGTCAGTTGCTTGTCATACAGAAATTTTATTTTTTATTGTATCAAGTCTGTCCATATTTTTCCTAATGTCTTCTGAGTTTTGAGTATTGCTTAGGAAGATAAGAGCTTCCCTGGTGGTGGTGGTTTATTTGCTAAATCCTGTCCTACTCTTGTGAACCTATAGACTGTAGCCTGCCAGGCTCCTCTGTCCATAGGGTTCTCCAGGCAAGGATTTTGGAGTGGGTTGTCATTTCCTTCCCCAGGGGATCTTCCCAACCCAGGAATCAAACCCGGGTCTCCTGCATTGCAGGCAGATTATTTACTGACTGAGTAACTAGGGAAGCTGGCGGTTTTAAGTAAAGAATCTGCCTGCAATGCAGGAGACACAGAAGACTTGGGTTTGATTCCTGGGTCAGGAAGGACCATGTATTTGTTGTCATGCCCTGGAGGAGGGCATGGCAACCCGCTCCAGTATTCTTGCCTGGAGAATACCATGGACAGAGGAGCCTTGTGGTCTACAGTCCATACAGTTGCAAAAAGTCAGACAGGACTGAAGCAACTTAGCACACACGCAGGAAGATTAACCCCAAGGTTAAAAGTGTTCTTTTATAGTTTATACCAAGATCTTTGTATTTGAGTTTCCTAGTAGTCATTTATTTATTGATTATTTTTGAGTAAGACAATATGTTTCCCATATGGACCATGTATTTGTTGGGATTGAAGTCCCTTTTGCTAGTTTAAGAATAAAGAGGTTTATTACAAGATGTAGATAATATACAGAATTGTTGGGAGAAACAGGCTTCATCATGAGAATTCAAGAACTCCCCAAATTATCTGTAAAAGTGGTTGTGAACTCTGAAAAGGATCAAGAAGCTGCCCAAAGAGGATCATGCCTTCCCTCTCTTCTCATACAATTCAGTTTTCAACCAAAAGGTCTTACATGACTTGAAAGTGAAAATGTTAGTCACTCAGTCATGTCTGACTCTTTGTGATCCCATGGATGGTTTTTATTTCTTTAAAAAGGCTGCCAGCCTCGGTCTATGAAATTCTCCAGGCAAGAATATTGGAGTAAGCAGCCATGCCCTTCTCTGGGGGATCTTCCTGATCCAGGGATCGAACCCAGGTCTCCTGCATTGCAGGCAGATTCTTTACTGTCTGAGCCACCAGGGAAGCCCACAATGACTTGATGAAGCCTTACACGACTTGATGAAACCTAAATCATATCTGGAACCATACCGATAAGTAAATTTGGGTCTTTAGAGTTTGGCTCTCCAAACTTCTTGAAGGCATTCAGAAAGGTAGCTGGGACAATCCACAGTGTCAGTTAGTATATTATTGACTACTCTCTCTCTCACTTTCCCATTTTTTTTTTTTTTAATTTCACTTATTTAGTTTTGACTGTGTTAGGTCTTTGTTGCAGCACATGGGCTTTCTCTAGTTGCAAAGAGCAGGGGCTAATTTCTAGTTCAGGTGCGAGGGCTATTCATTGGGGTGGGTTCTCTTGTTTCCGACCAGGGGCTCTAAGGGTGTGTGGGCTTCAGTGGCTGCAGCATGTATGCTCAGTAGTGTGGTACACAGGCTTAGTTGTCCTAAGGCATATGGAATCTTCCTGGACCAGGGATCGAACCTGTGTCCCCTGCATTGGCAGGCAGATTCCCAACCACTGGACCAACAGGGAAGTCCACTTCCCCATTATTCTGATGTATCATCATCTGCATAAATACATGATAGATGAAAAAGTATTTGGAGACAGTCTGTCACACCCACAGCTGTTTTCCTTTTCTATTTCTCATCTGTTTCAATTCATGTTGCACATTAGTTTATTTTTTTCAACTAAGAATGTGAAAGGTGTGGAGGATAGAGAATGTAGTAAACAGACCTAGATCACCCTCCCTTGCCCTCAAGTGATTTCCCCTCAGTGTCTGTTAGGCTGACTTAGTCCTGGAAAAATTCCTCAGCTGGTTCTTCCAGTTCCTACCTGCTCATCTACATCTATTCTAAAACGGGCTCATCTATTTCATTCTTTATCTCAGTCATCAAAGTTTTAAATTCCCAACTATCTAATCAAAATTTTTGTACTGGAAATATATTATTATTCTTTGAAGGTATTAATAATATTTTTCAAATGTTATCTTCTGATTATTGCCTAGCTCTGTTTTCTCTAATATTATTTGTAGACATAGTGCTTCTCACAGTCATTTATCCTCAAATGTGTGATATATAGTTATCTGTTCAATTTTGTATTTTATTTTTATTGAAGTATTGTTGATTTAACAATTCTGTATTTTAGAATTTCTCTCTCTTTTTTTTTTTTTTTGATCTTAGTTCCCTGACCAGAGATCAGACGTGCATCCCCTTTGGTGGAAGCATGGAGTCTTAAACACTGGACTGCCCGTGAAGGCCTCATTTTACCTTTTTATTCACTGTAGCCATCCTCAGGGCTTCCCAGGGGGCTCAGTGGTAAAGAATCCACCTGCCAATGCAGGAGATGCAAGAGATTCGGGTTCGATCCCTGGGCTGGGAAGATCCTTTGGCAACCCACTCCAGTATTCTTGCCTGGGAATTCCCATGGAAAGAGGAACCTGGTGGGCTTACAGTCCATGAGTCACAAAGAGTTAGACACAACTTAGTCACTGAGCATGCGCATAGCCATCCTCTGCCAATCTGGGGTAAAGAACAGTACTTGAGAGGTAAGGATGTGTTGGTAGCTCACTTTCCAGGTGTGGAAGACTCTGTTCTTATTCCTGGAACTCTGTAGCTAATTGGATCACAGTTTAGACCCCACTGAGGAGTAGAAAGGTGTTGGCTAACCTGGCTGCTCTAAACCTCTCAGGGCCCTCTTCCCATTTCTTGATCTGTTAGCTGGCCTTGTACACCTTCCCCTCAACTGTTCCATCCTTTGCCTTAGCCTCCTCTTCTGCATGATTTGAGCTAAACTCTCCTTCCATTTTCTTTCTCTGAGATGTGATCTTTCTGTATTCTGGTTTTTTTTTTTTTTTAATTAATTTATTTATTTTTGGCTGTGCTGGGTGTTCACCACTGCACAGGCTTTTTCTCTAATTTCAGCGAGTGGGGCCTACTCTCCAGCTGCAGTGCACTGGTTTCTCATTTCGGGGGCCTCTCTTGTTGCGGAGAACAGACTCAGGGCATGAAGGCTTTAGTAGTTGTGGCATGTGGACTTCAGAAGTTGTGGCTCCTGGGCTCTAGAGCACAGATTCAGTATTTGTGGTGCATGGACTTAGTTGCTCGTGGCATGTGGGACTTTCCCAGCCCAGGGATCAAATCTGTGTCTCCTGCATTGGCAGGTGGATTCTTTACCACTGAGCCACCAGGAAAGCCCTGTATTCTGTTTCCTCAACATTCCTGGTTTGTTGATGGCAGTTTTTCTTGTTTTCCTAGGATGTTTTTTTTAAACTTCTTAAAGGTATCTTCTTTATCATTTCTTGAAATTTTATGTGGTAGGTAGGGTATAGGTGCATGTGTTTGGTTGGCTATTTTGATCCAATTTCTATTAAATAGTCTATATGTGTGTGTGTGAGAGAGAGAGAGAAAGAGAGATTTTGCATTATTTACTATTTAATTTATCAGATTATTCTTTTCTTCTCCAAATGACATAAAAAAATAAAGCTAGAGTTACACTGAATCTTAGGCTTTTCACCTGTATTATTCTTCTTTATTCTGGAAAAAAGAAAAAGATAAAATAAAAATTTTCCTATTGTACCTCTTGGTATTAGCCAATGTCATTCTAAATGCTCCCAATTTAGGGGAGCATTTTGCAAGGGGGCATGGGTTTGATGGTTGGGGAATTATCTCACATGCTGCATAGTGTGGCCAAATGTTTTTAAATTTTAAATAAAAAAAATTAAAATGCTCCTACTTTTCCTGAAAGAGGAGGTAAATTGGTAGGAACTGACATCAGGATTAGGATCAGGGGATGGGTAGCAATTGGTACGGTTATAAGCATTTTAGAAACCACTAGACTCTGGGGAACTAACACTAACCACATTCACAGAAACTCACTTTATAACCCCAAATACCTGGTTGGTTTTTTTTTTTTTTTTTTTGAGTATGGGATATACTTGCCTGGTGGTTCAGTCAGTAAAGAGTCTGTCTGCAATGTCGGAGAGCCAGGTTCCATCCTTGGGTTGTGAAGATCCCCTGGAGAAGGAAATGGCTACCCACTCCAATATTCTTGCCTGGAAAATTCCATGGACAGAGGAGCTTGGTGGGTTGGACTTGACTGAGTGACTAACACTTTCCTTCACTTTTCTTTCTTTCATAGGATATGTTGTAAATTTGCAGGGACTTGTGATAACACAAATTTGGAGTTGGATTTGAGCTGGAATCCTAGTCCACCACTCATTCATTCTCTCTCTGTTTTTAATATTTCTGAAACTTCACCTTTGTCCTTTGTTGTTGTTCAGTTGCTAAGTCTCGTCCGAGTCTTTGAGACCCCATGAACTGCAGCTTGCCAGGCTTTCCTGTCCTTCCCTATCTCCCTGAGTTTGCTCAAACTCATGTCCATTGAGTCAATGATGTCATCCAACTGTCTCATACTCTGTCGTCCCCTTCTCCTCCTACGCTCAATCTTTCCCAGCATCAGGGTCTTCTCCAGTGAGTTAGCTCTTTGCATTAGGTGGCCAAAGTATTGGAACTTATATATTATTCTTATTAATATTATTATATTACTAATATTTTTATAAGATGTAGAAGAGCCAGAAAATAATCCCTATTTCAATTGAAGTTGGTGATTTTATTTTTTTTAACCTACAGGTGGAGCATATAATTGGGCATAAATTCATGTGATTAAACTAATGTTTAAAATGTCTAAAACAAATGTTTAAAATTGGAACTATTCTGGAAAAACAGAAACATAAGGTTATGATAACTAGAGTGTATACTTTTGAGTGTATACTTCTGGCACAACCAGAATACTTGTGCCCACCAAATACAACATCTTTTCTCTGTGACTTCTTCCTACCTGATGGCATTATTTCCATTGCTTTCAAACTACTACTCTTTCAATTAACAGTGGGATCTTCTTCTCAAATAAATTCTCAGAGTATACCTGGGTATGGAACTAACAGTGCTCTGGTTGGACTGGGATCCTTAACCCAGAGTTCTGCTTATTTATCATTTCCATGACACCCCAGGCTCCTGGAAACACAATTTGGATAACTTATTTCTCACTGGTGGATATGTAATCAGTTTAGCAGGTAAGAGTTTTCTTTATCATTATTATGCATTGGTGTGCATTTCTAATTATGTACTTTGTTCACTGTTTTATTTTTGCGAGATACTTTGGAAAAATATTTTTTCAGCAATACATTTACAAATCACATTTGGGAGTTGGTTACTTTTGGAGGTGGGTTGTTTCAGATATTTTATATTGATTATGTTTAGCTTCTTTTACAGACAGTGATTTTTTGTTGGTTTTTGCCTTTTCCAAAAATCAGGTTACACCATATTTAGAGTTTACACTTCCTCAAGACCTCATCTTGGTCAATATCCCAACTAAATAAAGAACTGAAAGGAGTCTTTGATTAAATTTTCTTTACCTTTGTTGGAAAATATATAAAATGAATGTCATAAATTTAAAGTGTACAATTTAGGTTTTTTTTTCTATTACAACATCATGATTTATTAAAGCACAGCATTCTGTACAACAAAGGGCCTTAACAGTTGTCTATTCTCAGCCAAACTTCTCTATAAGTTAGTTTCTCTTAATAAAAAACATGTTATATTTTAAATTAGTAATTTAACTGATGAGGAAGTTACCATAATACCTATTTTAACATTGAACAAATCTAACCACCTATTGGACATTAATGTAAAATCCTGACATAGAATTTAAAACTTCTCAAAACAAATTCATTAAAGCAGGTTCCCTGTGAAAATATGTAAGAACGAAAGCTAGCATAATAGCAGGTGCCGTCTTTACATTTTATTAACCATAGAAGATACTTTTTTAAAGAGTCTAATAGAGACATTAACTGTGCAAAAGCTGATGAGATTTACAGTCTTAAATAGAAGCACCAACACAGAAAGGATATTGTGTCAGTTCAGTTCAGTTCAGTCGCTCAGTCGTGTCAGACTCTTTGTGACCCCATGAATTGCAGCATGCCAGGCCTCACTGTCCATCACCAACTCCCGGAGTTCACCCAAACTCATGTCCATTGAGTTGGTGATGCCATCCAGCCATCTCATCCTCTGTCGTCCCCTTCTCCTCCTGCCCCCAATTCCTCCCAGCATCAGAGTCTTTTCCAATGAGTCAACCCTTCACTTGAGGTGGCCAAAGTACTGGAGTTTCAGCTTTAGCATCATTCCTTCCAAAGAACACCCAGGATTGATCTCCTTTAGAATGGACTGGTTGGATCTCCTTGCAGTCCAAGGGACTCTGAAGAGTCTTCTCCAACAGCATAGTTCAAAAGCATCAATTCTTTGGCACTCAACTTTCTTCATAGTCCAACTTTCATATCCATACATGAACACTGGAAAAACCATAGCCTTGACTAGAAGGACCTTTGTTGGCAGAGTAATGTCTCTGCTTTTTAATATGCTATCTAGGTTGGTCATAACTTTCCTTCCAAGGAGTAAGCGTCTTTTAATTTCATGGCTGCAATCACCATTTGCAGTGATTTTGGAGCCCCCCAAAATAAAGGCTGACACTGTTTCCACTGTTTCCCCATCTATTTCCCATGAAGTGATAGAACCAGGTGCCATGATCTTCGTTTTCTGAATGGTGAGCTTTAAGCCAACTTTTTCGCTCTCCTCTTTCACTTTCAGCAAGAGGCTTTTTAGTTCCTCTTCACTTTCTGCCATAAGGGTGGTGTCTGTCATCTGCATATCTAAAAGTCCATTAATTCTACACTTAAGAGGATCATTTCTTTATATAAGCACAATTTCATTTATGAGTTACACATGATATGTAGTTTAGGATCCATCTACATTATGCTTGTAAATGCATGCTGCTGCTGCTAAGTCACTTCAGTCATGTCCGACTCTGTGCAACCCCATGGACTGCAGCCTACCAGGCTCCTCCGTCTATGGGATTTTCCAGGCAAGAGTACTGGAGTGGGTTACCATTGCCTTCTCCTTACAATTTAGTTTTGACAGTTGTACATTTCTGTGAAATTCCCACTGTAATCAATAAAAGCTTTCTTTTCCATCATCCCCAAAAGATTATTACTGCCTCTTGATAGCCCATTCCTTCCTTCACTCCTTGCTTCAGGCAATTACTAGTTTGCTTTTTGTCAATTTAGGTTATTTTGAACTGCATATAAATGGAATCATTTATTTGTCTCTGGCCTCTTTAACTCAGCATAATAATTTTGAGATTTATCCATGTTGGAGCCTGTATGAGTAATTCTCCCCTTGCCCTTTTTTCTGATGAGTAGTATTCCTTTGCATAGATGCACCACAATTTGTTTATCCATTCACCTGTTGGTGGGCATTTGGGTTCCTTCTGATTGGGCCTAGTGTGAAAAATAGGCCTTCCCAGATGGCTCAGTCATAATGAATCCACCTGCCAACGCAGGAGATGCAGGGGATTTGGGTTCAATCCCTGGGTAAGGAAGATTCCCTGGAGGAGGAAATGGCAATCCACTCCAGTATTCTTGCCTGGGAAAACCCACAGACAGAGGGGCCTGGCGGGCTACAGTCCATAGAGTCACAAAGAGTGGGACAGGATTGAGCATACATGCAAGAATATTGTGAAAAAAAGCTGCCATGGACATTCCTATTCCAGTCTTTGTATGATTATATTTTAATTTCTCTTGGGTAATATCTATGAATGGAATGGCTAGATTATATGGCAGATGTGTGTTTAACCTCTTAAGAAATATATTGTGAGAACTTACACCTCCTCTTGTACATCTGGGCTCAGATAAGGAGCCACTGATTTCTCTAGGTTTAACACAGGGGAAAATCCTCATCCTCCTCAGCCTTAGCCTTGCTCAGCTATGTCCGACTCTTTGTGACCCCATGGACTATAGCCCCCCAGGCTCCTCTGTCCATGGGATTCTCTAGGCAAGAATATCAGAATGGGTTGCCATGCCCTCCTCTAGGGGATATCCCCAACCGAGGGATCGAATCTGGATCTCTTGCATTGCAGGCAGATTCTTTACCACTGAGCCACCAGAGAAGCCCAACCTTAGCCCATCTACTTCCAATTGCTTATCACCTCCTTTGGGTTTCTAAAATAACTCCAACATCCTCCTTCTTCTCTTAAGCTGTACTAATATCGACTCGGGATTTCTTGAGTAGCTGTTTTGTACCCAGCACTGTGCTAAACACTAAACGGTCACACAAAACTTAGAGTTAAATGGGGACCCCCCTCTTGTTGCCCAGACACAGTCTGAGAGACCACAACAATAGGTTATGCTACAGGCAAAATACAGGAGTACTCTTGTGGTTGCATTCCACTCACTTGACTCACATGCTAGAGGAAATATTCCACCTTTATTTGCTTGTAAGCTGTAGTTATTTATTTATTTTTAAAGTAGGTGTGGCTGTTAAATGAAGAGGAAGTGCTATGTGAAATCCCAGAGAGGAAGAGAGAGAGAACTTTCTCTTTTAATATCTATATCTATATATCTTTTCTCTGGACCAGAGGTCAAGAGAAATTGTAATCTGATATATGCCCTGTGCTCAGTTGCTCATTCGCCACCGACTCTTTGTCACCCCATGGACTATAGCCCGCCAGCCTCCTCTGTCCATGGAATTTTCCAGTCAAGAATACTGGGGTGGGTTGCCACTTCCTTCTCCAATTTGATATATACATATATTTAATATATATTAAATTACATACGTATATGACATAAATTTATACATATACATGCAGCTTCCAGGTGGCTCAGTGGGTATAGAATCTACCTGCAATGCAGGAGATGCAGGAGACGCAGTTTTGATCCCTGGGTCGGCAAGATCCCCTGGAGGAGGGCATGGTGCTGTGCTCTGCTTAGTCGCTCAGTCCTGTCCGACTCTTTGCGACCCTATAGCTCATGAGGCCCCTTGTCCACGGGGATTCTCTAGATAAGAATACTGGAATGGGTTACTATACCCTCCTCCAGGGGATCTTCCCAACCCAGGGATTGAACCTAGGTCTCCCGCATTGCAGGAGGATTCTTTACTTTCTGAGCCACCAAGGAAGCCCATATATATGTGTGTGTGTATATATATCTATATCTTTTCTCTTGATCAGAAGTTCGCAGCATGTGGTATCCGAATTAGCAGCGCCAGTTTCCCCTGAGAAAATGTTAGACATGCAGATGGTGGGGCCTCATCTAGATCTACTTGAATCTGAATTCTTGAGAGTGGGATCTGTGGTTCAACAATCCCTCCAGGTGATTCCTACCCACAATCAAGTTCGCGAAGCACTTGTAAGCTCAGCCAAGTGGTGTGTAGATGGTCATCTTTAGGCTTGGCGGAGGATGTGTCCTGGCTCGCTTTGGGCAGTAGGGATAAAGTTGCGCAGTGCCCCTCCACCTCTCCTCTTCTCCCCCTCGCCTCTCCCAGCACCCGCAACTCCACTTCAGCTCTTGGCCTCGGGTCCTTTCCCCCGGGAGCCGCAGTCAAAACGCGGCAAGTGGATTCGGAGTCTGCCTGCCAGAGTGCCGGCCGGGCATGCGTAGTGGCGCCAGGGCAGCAGCTAGGCTGGCGCGACTGGGGAGCCGCAGAGCAGACCTGCGTGTGCCGGGATCAGGAGCGGCAGCTGCGGGCTCGAGGGCAGAACGGCGGCTGCAGGTACGCTGCGCGGTGCGGCGGAGGGGATCCAAGAGAAAGCCTGGACCGGTAGGCAGAAAACAGAGCTTTACTTCATCGCCAGCTCGGCGGCTCCAGAGGAGCCTGTGCGAGTTTCCCTCGCTGGAGAGGTGTCTCCGGCGCCCGCTGTGCAGCGCGGCGCCCGCCGACCTCGGGGTGCGCTTGTGCCCAGTCTGGGCAGTAAGTAGTGTGGGCAGGTGTTAATTACATCCTGTATGTATGCTGGCTGTTTGCACAGTAAGCTGGAGAACGGCATTATGACTGTTTGCATGAAGTTAGGCATTTTGTTAACTTTTCTATTTTCCTCTCTCTTAAACTTTGGATGCCTACTGGTGAGGCTTTTTGATCCAGCCTCTTTTGCTTGTGTGACTGGTTTATTTGCCTTTGGCCTTTTGCTGCATAGGATCAATAGGACTGGAGTGAGATCTGTGGTTTCTGGTTTGGGTGCCTTTTCCGGAGCGGGGGTCTCCTGGATGCGGCATTAAAAAAAAAAAAAAAAGCCAACTTTCAGCGTATTTCAGTGCCAAAAACTTTATGCATTTCAGCTGCATTTTAAAATAGAGACGTTGTGCGTTTGCTTCGGCAGTACATATAATACAGACTTCGTAAAGTCCAAGACGTATTTCCGCCTTACTTTTCTACATTACTGTTTTTTTCAGGCATCGTTTGGTATACTTGAAAGGGAGCTGTCTCTTAGATGAGTAACAGAGCTCTAACTTTCTCCCCTTTCTTTACCCAGTCACATTTTCTAACTCACACAGAAATATTTTATCCTGGGTCTGCCATATTGGACACACTCGTAAGATTTTAAGGCTGTGCCGCACACGCACACATTTCTTGGATAACCGGTGAGCCACAAACAAAATTTTGGGACCTCACTGAACATTCTTTAAGTGTTAAATTTGCAAGATGGGAGGCAGATACATAGAATTATTAAGTTTAAAAGAAAGAAATTTGTAGTTCAGGAGGAGACACCTGTATGGAAAGATAATACAGATATTGTCGTTTCCTTCAACTCCCCCCTACCCTCCCCCCTACCATGATGAATGTTTTAATGGAAGAAATAATATACAGTTAGTTTAGTTTTGGCCTGTGGAGACCTTTGAGGTCAGCCAGTTCAGCTGCTTCAGTTTACAAGTAAGAAAACCGAAACCAACCAGGTTAAATGACTTGATGTGGCCATGGAGCCCCTCCTTGGCAAAGCTGCACCTCAGACCCAGGTTTTCTGATTTGCAGGGCTCTTTATGCCATCCCCTGCTGATACTCTCCTCAGAGTTTAGTGAGATTATTGCACTTTCTTTTTCTCTTCTACCTCCTTATATTGTGTGTGTGTGTGTGTGTGTGTGTGTGTGTGCGCGTGCACACACATGAGCACTCACGCACTTAGTCTCTCAGTGGTGTCCAACTCTTTGTGACCTCATGGACCAAAGCCTGCCAGGCTCCTCTGTCCATTGGATTCTCCAGGCAATACTGGAGTGGGTTACCATGTCCTCCTCCAGGAGATCTTCCCCACTGAGAGATCGAACCCAAGTCTCTTATGTCTCCTGCATTGCCGGCGGATTCTTTACCTTCTGAGCCATTCGGGAAGCCCCCTTTTATTTTGTAGTCTGGCTTAAACTGAAAATTAGCTATTCTTGTTACTAAACTTGCTTACCGTGTAAACGCGTTTCAAATATTACCTTCTAGGGAGCTCATTGGAGGTCTAGTGGTTAAACGTCAAGTATCCAGTGGAGGGAGTGCAGTTTGATCCCTGGTCGGGGAACTAAGATCTGGATGTCGGGTGGTATAGCCAACACTCCCCCCACTCCGATCCCCACAAAACAAAGAGTACCCTCTCAAGCCCCTGGTAACAATTGACTGGTCTTGAAATTGCCCTCCTTCCTTGTCTCAGAGTACCTGTTTGCCTCTTTCTCTGTTGAAGTCTTGCCTACGAAGCAAGGTGTAGTTCAGGTGTGCCTCTTCCTAAAAGCCTTCTTCGATTACTATAGCCAGAAAGTAGCTCTCCCCCTTCTGAAGCCTCTAACGTTTGTTAGTGTTGTCTGTGCTAGTATCCCCCTTCATCTTTAGTATCCTGGATTGTTGAATTTTAATATATGTCCCAACTTCCTGATCAGTGTGTATAAGCTCTGGGAGCTTCAGGCCTATGATGTAGACATCCCACACAAAACAAAGCAAAAATAAAGCTCTTGGTACTATTTGTGGGAGGAAGTGAAACAGGGACAGTTTGGTATAGGGATTTGATGTGGATGTTCTGTGGAATGAAGGAGGTCACCATAGAGCTCTAGTAAGACAGTGGACAAGTCAAACCAGTCTGATGGGATGTTTCTCATATCTTCATCAGAGGTCATGGATCATGACCTCTAAGTTTTGGGGATAGGGGTCAATCCATAATAGGGAGAGTTGCCTAAGGCCTGGATGTAAGCATGTGATTCTAAGTGCAGAGTGAAGAACTCAGATGTAAGAAATCATACAAAGGGGGAGGCTTTTGGTAGAAGACTGGGTGCAGGAACATCCCTGGCGATCCAATAATTAAGACTCAGAGCTTCCCCTGCAAGGGGCACAGGCGAGTTCCATCTCTGGCCAGAGAACTAAGATCCCTCATGCCTTGCCACGTGACCCCACCGCAAAAAAAGGCTAAATGCAGAGAAGAAAAGATATTTTGAAAATCGCTTTAGTTTCAGGTTTGGGGTGTTGGTAATGATAATTATCTTCTTATATTATAAATATTGCCCAGTTATGACATTATCTGCTTCTCTTTTTCATATAGTTGTGTGGTTGTCTCACTTCCCATTCTAGATGATGAGTTCTTTGGGGAATGTTCTTTAATTCCTCACAATGCCAGGCATGGAGATTTGCAGTATTAGATACTCAAATGTTATTGCCTGAATAAACAAACAAACAAGTGTATTTGACATGGGGAAGGTGGGCATTAAGGATCTTACAGCTATGTACTGTGCTTAGTCACTCAGCCATGTCCGACTCTTTGCAACCCCATGGACTATACAGTCCATGCACTTCTCTAGGCCTGAGTACTGGAGTGGGTAGTCTATCCCTTCTCTAGGGGATCTTCCAGACCCAGGAATTGAACCGGGGTCTCCTGCATTGCAGGCGGGATTCTTTACCAGCTGAGCTACCAGAGCTATGAGGTAGCCCTTCATCCAGGCCATCACTCCCTCATGATGTAGAGGAGGAGCTGAGATATACTTAACTAAGCTAGGTAGTGGTGTAGCCAGATCTTCTGCTATATTTTCATTAACCCTAACTTTTCAAGGTTAACAATCTCAAGATTCATTTGCCATGGAGATATTCTGTGGATTTGGGGGGGGACTTGGTAGCTAGTGGGAGGATATCTGTGTAACTGGAAGAGATGAGATACAAGAGGTGACTGGCCAATTCAATGCTGAGTGCACAGAATAGAGGCATGACTGCAGACCTGGGGACCTCCACATGATGAAGTCGAGAACTGCCCTTCATCGAGGGAAAGGATGTGGTAGCTTATCTTGTCAGGGGCAGCAGATGGGCCGCAGGTGGGCCCCAGATCCTTGGACTGAGAGTGTGTTTGAGAGGGACATTTTACATTACCAGGAGCAATGTTTCCGAGAGTGGTGTTTATGGCCCAGTAATGTGGGGCTAAGTTTGAGATAGAATTGTGATCAGACTTTTCACCTGGAAAAAAACAGAAGGCAATGCTTCCCAACCCATCTTGGATCAAGACGTAGTTTGGGATATTTTGTTTATTTCGAACAGATGTTGCAAATAGCTGTTTTGCAAATCAAAACACAGTCTTTTCATTGAGCTTTCCATGAGCACACAGCGTCAAGGGAGCTGTTGGAAGGCACTCGTCCTTTCTGTTGTCAGTCACACTATAGTTGATCACCGTCTTCAGCTGTTGTCTCCTCTCTCTCTTTTTAAAAATGCTTATTTGTTTGGCTGTGCTGATCTTAGTCACGGCACACCAGATCTTTTAGTTGCACCATATAGGATCTAGTTCTCTGACCAGTGATTGAACCCAGGTCCCCTGTATTGGGAGTTGGGAGTCTTAGCCACTGGACCACAGGGAAGGCCTGATACCTCCTCTTGTAAGAGTTAAGAAGAAAGAACAGTTGAGCAGAGAAACTGAACTTGAGAGATGTTTACTCGTGGGAAGGAACAGCTTGGCCAAATATAGAGGAATTACTTTTTTTAAAAAATCATGACATTAGTCAAAATTGATTGGACAGCAAAATGCAAAATCAGGCAGTACATTGAAGTTAATGTCTCATACACTTAAACAATACCCAGATACTAAATTCTAGAGTAATATATCATAGCCCTGTGTAAAATGACTCAGTATGTAACTTTCGAAAAATGATATTCATAGCTTGTATTTTAGGATGTTTTCTACAGACCAGACACTGTACTGAACACTTTACCAGCAATATATCATTGAATCTCTACAAACCATTCTGAGAGATTGGTGCAGTTATTCCTGTTTTATAGCCTAGAAGACTGAGACTTGTGTAGAAATCACATTTCTGATGTCACATCATTAACAAGTGGCTGAGCTGAGCTTGGATCCCAGGCCCCCGTGACTTCAGACTTCAGGCACAGAAAGCTAAAGTAAAATGCAAAACTTTATCCATGGTAACCCTAACAGATGCTTAGAATGGCTACAGATTTTATCTGGTGACACTTCCAATGATCTATGAGCCAGAATTTCATAAGAAAAAAAAAACCAAAACAACAGAGATGCATCTTTCTGGGTTTTGTTTTTAAAATTATCCCACTCAGTCTTTATCTTCTTTTTACCCGCAAAGCCTTTCTGGAGGCAGCAGAGATGGCATCTCCTTCTCTGAGTGCATGTAAAGCTCTTTTGAGGTGACGGATGTGAGTTGGTGGTGATCCAGGAAATGCCTCTGGGATATGGAAGTGAGACATTCACCTTGTGTATGAGCCTAAGGACTCTAGAGTGAACAGTTCACAAGGACTTTTCCACCTGGGATCCATGGTGGGAGTTCCTGGAAGATCTTTGGGTCCTGCCCCTCACCCTGGTCTCAGATCTTTAAAACGTGGTCAAAATTCTCAGGCTGAATGCGTACCTGGACACCTCCTCCAGGATCCTTCAGTCCAGGGAGTTCTGAAGTCGGTGTTGCAGGTGAAGGTGGGTGTCGATACCTCAGGGAATGCCCCAGGTCAGAGCCCTGAATCATCTAGACCATTTAGGTGGTTTAGAGGCAAGAAGGCAGGCCCCACACTTGACCAGCTGACTCGGCTGTGAGAGAATGTCCCGTCCCTCCCTCCTTTATGGACCTCATTACTCTCTCCTGGGAGCCTCAGCCTGGAACCCAGTGAGGACATTTCTCTCCTCCCTGTGCTGCCTGAGCCCCTCTGTCTGTTTCTGGCTTCTGCCTCCACTGAGCTTGTCCTGTGCATCCTCAGGGTCAGTCTCTGGACAGGAAAGAAAAGGCCGCCTGCCTCAGGCCCTTACCTAATACATGTTTCAACATCCAATGATCCCATCCAATGATCCACCTTTTGATGAAAATCAGGGAGAAAGAGGCCTTTGTGCTGTCTGTTGGTTTAATTGGTTATAAAATGATTATGCAGTTTTGATAGCTGGAAATTTTGCTGACTTAAAACCACATGAGATGTGAGGCTGTGTCAACTTTGATCATCTTATTTCTTTTCAGTACTATGGTGTCTGAAAGTGCGTGCTTGCCATTTTTTTGGTGAGAAGTATAGAGGGTATCTTCTGTGAAGGCAGGTTTCTTTTTGGTAATACTGTGGATGCAGAAAGGGTGAGAGAGGGCTAATTAGGAGAGATTTTCTCTTATGTAAAACATGTGTTTCATCAGAAAGTATCGATGTTCTTTTGTAGGAGAGTTAGAGATAATCTGTTCATAAATTCCAGTTGTGACAGAGACTTTAGACTTTACAACAAACTAAATTTTTATGATTGATTCTTTTGAGCAATTCAGAGCTATAAAACTAGAATATTTGGGTTATAACTCACTGCACAGAGACATGTCTGCCTCAGAAATTCCAAGAAATTCCAAAGAAAACAGGAGAAACTGACTTTTCCCGATAGTAAGATAGATGGCTATCTACCTTGGTAAGGTGGAAGAGGGTTTTGCTGTGGTGTGGGATGGGATGGCTTTCACTATAAAAAAAAAAACCCAAAAGATTTTGGGGGGAATGGTTGACAGGAGAAACTCAGTATTAGAGAAAACCAGAACTGTTATTGAGAAACTCAAATTGTTTAAAGATCCAGTCCCAGGAAATAACATTTAAGAGAAAAATAATGAAAGTCCCTTCAATTTGTTGGAGAAGTAAGAAACAGGAGATGTTAGCAGTGCTGAAAAAATAGAACTTCTATTGAATTTGAGATTAAAACATTGGTAACTGTGTGTAGAAGAATGTCATTTAATTACAGACCTTCCCCACTCGCCCACCCCTGACAATGAATTCCCACTGTGGGGCCCTCTGCATTCCATAAATAAAAGAGTAGATTTATCTTCATGGATCACAGTTGAAAAATCTCAAATGATGTGTGACAGTCTGTGACCTAAAACTGATGTTGATCAAACAGATTTAAATGCCTTAGATAGAAAGTACTGGCTGTATTCACACTTTGTTCCCATAGCTAGTGCTCAGAATCCAGATTAAACTGTCCAAATGAAAAAAAAAAAAAAGGTTCAGAACCCACTCATTTACAGTGAATGATCAAAGGCACATTGTTTCATTTCACTTTGTCATCGTAAATGCCACCTTTATGGCTCTATCGGTTTCTTTTTCTTTTTTGTCCTTGATGATATATATTTTGTACTGTTTATAGATAAAAATCAATGGAAACTAGAATTCTGAGGTTTGATAAATGTGACTCTGCTTAGGGTTTTAATGCTATCCATCAATAATTTGCTGGAAAAAACAGTATAAATAAGTAAATAATTGAACATTTATGTCTATAGCAAGTTAGTATTTATAACCATTGGGAACAAATCAAAAGTTCTCGAGACTCTGTAATTCTTTCACCTGAAAGCTCTCTCAGCATTCTGTCCTGGTAAAATCTCCCTTTCCTCCCTTTATTCTCAGCCTTAGGGTCACTGGGACACTGTTTTGGTTCAAGGGTATTGTCAAGAGCAGCCCAGTTCTTGCAGAGTTGAAGTGTTATTGGGTCAATGAGATACCAGCCATGAAACACAGCTCACAAAAACCCACTGATGTTTTTTAGCAAAAGTTTTCATGCCAAGTGAATTAGTTTTGGAAAAACAACCATAGTAGCAATTGACTTGGAGAAGGCAATGGCACCCCACTCCAGTACTCTTGCCTGGAAAATCCCATGGATGGAGGAGCCTAGTGGCCTGCAGTCCATGGGGTCGCGAAGAGTCGGACACGACTGAGCGACTTCACTTTCACTTTTCATTTTCATACATGGGAGAAGGAAATGGCAGCCCACTCCAGTGTTCTTGCCTGGAGAATCCCAGGGACGGGGGAGCCTGGTGGGCTGCCGTCTATGGGGTAGCACAGAGTCGGACACGACTGAAGTGACTTAGCAGTAGCAGTAGCAGCAATTGACTTGATCACTTTTTCTATCAAGTTAAACCCCAGATCTCCATCAGAGGAAAAAAGGTTATCTGAGAAGCTCTGAATGTTTAGTGGTCAATCAGAATGTACTCCTTAAGGTAATTTAAAAGTTTAGATAGCTGAAATCAGTTGGCTTATGATCAGGGCCATGCATGAGAAGTCAAAGTCTATGATTCTGTTTCTGACCCCTTGAGAAGAGAGGCCTTCTCTTCAGCTGCAAGTTTGATGATTAATCAAGATAGTAAATGTGAAAGCAATTAGTAAACTATAAGGTAAGGAGGTAAGGTATTTATTGATATAATAGTTTTCCATCTTTGCTGCCTTTCATTGTTAAGTGACCAAGACTTTGAGAATGAATGACTTGCCTGTTTGAGTCTACATGGGTTGAGAAAATGATAGAGATGGAATGGATATCTTTGTCTTTTAATTTTGACATTTGGCAAAATGTCAGGGCTCAGTGTTGGGAGCACAGTGATAGACAAGACAGATACAGGATCCCGGTCCACATGGAGCGTCAGTCTATCCCAAATACAGTGCTCTTTCAGTCAATCCCTATTTTCTTCTTTAACTGACGAGAGGGAATACTTTTTCTATGAATTGATAATTGGCTTTTATAAGATGCTAAATGTGCTTATGGCTAAGCCTTGACTATGGAGCCCTTTAAGTGGTTTCTCTGTTCCCAAAGGTGCCTTCAATAGCTGCCCGTTAAACTTCAGATCTCATTGGATGGGCCTTTTATTCATCTCCATTGTGGAGAGAGGAGTCGGGTGCCTCTCAGCATCCTTCTTATGGTCAATCAGAAGCTTGTTGCAGAAGAATACTTTTCTCTCCTACTCTGCAGAATCAAAGGAATCAGATGGCCTAAGGGGCTGGGGATAGCGCTGTGAGTGAAGCATAGTCCTTGTACTCAAAGGTTCTCAGTCAATTGAGGGAGGCAGACACAGGGCCAGGCTGTGACAGGAGTGAGCACCAGAAGGAAGGGCAGAATGAAGCTTTGGGGGAGCCTGAATGGAGAGCAGATCATTCTGTTAAATCTCTTGAGGAAAGTGTTAAGACTTTTGAGCTGATCCTTGAAAGGAAAGCACAAGTTCAATCTTCAGGGACTAGCTAGAGGAAAAGGCGTTCCTTGGAGAAGGGACAGCATGAACAAAAGCACGGAAACAGGATGAAGCTGATCTGTTTAGGAAAATTCAGGTCCTTGAATGTGTTCTAAAATGTGAGCGGGATACGAATCAGCTGGAGAGCTTGTAAATGAAGGAGTTGCTGAATCCCAACTGCAGGTTCTCATTATTTAGGTCTGAGGTGGGGCTGGAGAATTTTATTTCAACAAATTCCCGGGTGATGCTGAGGCTGATGATCTGGGAATTTTGAGAGCCACCAGACTAGAGTGTAATGTAGGTGAGAGAAGAGAACTAGAAGCAAAGAAACAAACGGTTTTCTTTCGTAACTGTACTATCTATACTATCTTCATAAAATTGATGTTTCAAGGTATTTTTTGAGTTTTGTTTTCTTCTTAAATTAGCCTCATTTCCAGTATTCTTGTCTGGAGAATTCCACGGACAGAGGAGCCTGGCAGGCTACAGTCCATAGCATCACAAAGAATAAGACATGACTGAAGTGACGTAGCACACGTGCATCAGTGGTTACTGCCTGTGCCCCTTGCTGTCCTCTGGAAGTTCCATGCCTGCTCCACCCCACCCCAACCCCCCAGCTGTCCCCCAAAACCAGACCTTTTCTTTTTTTTTAACATTTTATATTTTTTTAGTTAGTTTTGACTCTGCTGGGCCTTGGTTGCTGTGCATGGGCTTTCTCTAGTTGTGGTGAGCAGGGGCTACTCTTCATTGCCATGAGCAGGCTTCTCATTGTGGTGGCTTCTCTTGTTGTGGAGCACAGGCTCCAGGTGCATGGGCCTCCGTAGTTGTAGCATGTGGGCTTAGTAGTTGTGGCACAGGGGCTCAGTTGCCCCATGAGAAACCAGCTCTTTTCTTGCATTCCATGTTTTTAAGTAACTGCTGCTCAGCCAGAATGACATTCCACCCATGATGTGCTAAACAGCTGACATCAGCAAGAAGATGTTAGAAGCTGACCCACACTAAGAGTGAATGATGAGTATACCCAAGGAGTATATGTTTGTATTTTATTTTGTTAATCTGGATATAATGTTAAACTTCATCCAGTAAGTAATTTTGGAATAGCTTGCAAGATCTGAGCTCAAAGGTAGGATGTACACAATTGAAGAAAGTTCCTTTCTCGCTCTCAGAAATGGCAACCCACTCCAGTATTCTTGCCTGGAGAATCCCATGGACGCAGGAGCCTGGTGGGCTACAGTCCACGGGGTCGCAAAGAGGTGGACACGACTGAGTGACTTAACTTTCATAGTAAGGTTAAGATAGATGAATTCCTGGCTCCAGTACAGGGCAGCTGGTGCTAAGTGCTGTAAGAATGATAGGAAACCACAATGACAGGTCTGAGAAGGGGGAAAGTTCACTTTCCATTGGGACAGTTAGGGAAAGCAGAGCAGGGTTGAGGATAATGTTTTATCCATCTTTGTGAGCCAGCTGATCATTTGTCTATGTAAAGAGAATAGTGGAGGAGGGGCATATGAAGTAGGCGGTGAAGGATGGGCAGGTGCTCATAGGTAGAGTGGGCCCTGGGGGAATTACTGGAGAGATGTGCCAGACAGAAGCAACTGAACCTCAAAACAGAAGTGAAGCAGGAAGGGCAGGTTCAGCCAGTGCTGGGGTCTCTGATTCATTCTGGCAAGTACAGGGAGGTAAGACTGGAAAGACATTTAAGGAAGATTGCAGAACCTTTTGAATATGAGGCTGCAGAATTTGGGCTTTTATTCCATAGGCAGTGTGAGTCACAGGCTTGCTTATCTATCGACTTACTTTTACTTCCACTTCCCTCCTAACCCCCAACACCTCAGAGGAGGAGGAACCCCAGTTTTTGCTGAGCATTGATCTGTGGTTCTTACGCTTTTGGTAAAACACAGAAAAATGCTTTTCCCTGGCTCTGATTTTAATTCTTTTTTGAGGGGGGTGCACCCCATGCCTCGCAGCTTCTGAGATCTTAGTTTCCCAACCAGCGATCGAACCCATGCCCTTGGCAGTGAAAACACATAGTCTTAACTACTGGACCACCAGGGAATCCCCTGACTTTAATATGTGTATTTCAGTCATCTTACAGACTTGCAAAAATGAATCCATCATGTTAAAAGTTTCTGTGGCTTTCAAAATATGTAAAATATGAAAGGGCAACCAATTTCCATTGCTGAGTGACAGTTTATAAAAATAAGATAAAAATAATTCAATCACCAGGTAAAAGTGATTATAGTACTTGTTCAGTGTTGTTCTGGGAAGAGAAGGGAATTCAGCATTTAAATGTTCTTTTGATGAATTTGTGGGGGAGAAAGTGGTCTCCCCATCCTATTCCTCTGCCATCTTAGGACAGCGCCCCCCCCCCCCCCCCCCCCCCCCCCCCCCCCACACTCCAAGGGAGAATCTCCAAGTCATTCAGCCTGTCTGAACCTTGGTTTTTGTCATGAAGTTACTGTTGTGTGTATTTTGTTGTTCTTTTTGTTGTGATGAAATAAGGTACAATAGGAATGAAAGGATATATGTTTTATTTAATTTTTAATTTTTAAACATTTTGCTATTGGAGTATAACTGCTTTTGGGCTTCCTAGGTGGTTCAGTGATAAAGAATTCGCCTGCCAACGCAGGCGACATGGGTTCAATCCCTGATCGGGGAAGATAGTCTGGAGTAGGGAATGGCAACCCACTTCAGTATTCTTGCCTGGGAAGTCCCCTGGACAGAGGAGCCTGGCAAGCTATTGTCCATGGGGTCGCAAAAGAGTAAAACACAACTTAGTGACTAAACAGCAACAACAACAATAATTGCTCTATAATGTTGTGCTAGTTTCTGCTGTACAACAAAGGGATTCAGCTATATACATATACGTATATCTCCACCCTTTTGAACCTCCTCCTCACCCCACCTCCATCCCACCCCTCTAGGTCATCCTAGAGCACCAAGGTGAGCTCCCTGTGCTATACAGCGGCTTCCCACTAGCTGTCTCCATGGGAAGAGTTGACTCATTGGGAAAGACTCTGATGTTGGGAGGGATTGGGGGCAGGAGGAGAAGGGGACGACAGAGGATGAGAAGGCTGGGTGGCATCACGGACTTGATGGATGTGAGTCTGGGTGAACTCTGGGAGTTGGTGATGGGCAGGGAGGCCTGGCGTGCTGTGATTCATGGGGTCGCAAAGAGTCGGACACGACTGAGCGACTGAACTGAGTGTATATAAGTCAGTGCTACTCAGCTTACCCTCCATTTCCCTGGCTGTGTCCACAAGTCCTTTCTCTACATCTGTGTCCTCTATTTCTGCCCCCTGCAAAATAGATCCATCTGTACCATTTTTCTAGATTTTGTATACATATGTTAACATACGGTATTTGTTTTCCTCTTTCTGACTTCACTCTGTGATCAGAATCTTCTAGTATGAAGATTTACTTTTTCTTGTGGCCACATGTGTGCCTACACCTGGCCATGTAGAGAATCTGTTTCTTGAGGGCAGGATTATGTCTAATTCAGTTTGTATCCTCATTGCCTGAATGCCAATGACTATACAAGGAGGCACTTGATAAATTGTTGAATTAATGGAACATGAAAAGGAATGAATGAATGGATGAAAATCTGAACCCACCTCCACCCATATACTTAATGTTTTTTAGCTTCTACTTGCTTGTACACTTAAGATCCATGGTGCCTTATTTTCAGACTGCTAATCCCAGGCCTGTGTTTTACTGACAGTAAATCTTGATACTCCAGCCTTATGCAAGAGACAGCTGCCTAGCTTGAGTTCAAAGTATAAGGATCTTTGTGGATTCATAAGTGTTCTAAGCTAATTCCAGAAATGAATTAAATAGTATTATTTAATAATAATGTTTTACATGTTGAAAATGCTTATATGGGAAATTGATTCACCTCTAAAAGAAACTGACAAATATAAATTGAGGTTGTATTCTTCTTGAAGTGTTTCTTATTGTTTAAGAGAAATCAGATTAGAGGTAAGTAGGACAGTAACTTATGGAGATGCTTAAAGAAATGTGTATTAATATTCTAATCTGCTAGAGACTTGAGTACCTGTTTTACCTGCAGTTAAATGAAACAAGAACCGAAACTTTATTATACCTTAGGTTTTACAATTTCTCTAATGTTAACAGAAATTCAATTCTTGATTCATGAAGTTCCATGTGATTTATATGGGAGAAAAGTTCATCTCTTTCATTGTGAACAAAGTAGTTTGGTTTTTCAAAATTATTGTATTTCCTGTTAATATACACCTGGAATGTGTAGGATAAAGAAGATGAACCTTTCTAAATTTTCACTGAGTTATAGCCTACCTATGTGATATGTATTGTGCTGTGGGAGACTAAGCTAATTTGCATATTTCTGAGTGAGTTTTGGGAGAAGGCAATGGCACCCCACTCCAGTACTCTTGCCTGGAAAATCCCATGGACAGAGGAGCCTGGTAGGCTGCAGTCCGTGGGGTCGCGAAGAGTCAGACACGACTGAGCGACTTCCCTTTCACTTTTTACTTTCATGCATTGGAGAAGGAAATGGCAACCCACTCCAGTGTTCTTGCCTGGAGAATCCCGGGGATGGGGGAACTTGGTGGGCTGCCGTCTATGGGGTCGCACAGAGTCGGACACGACTGAAGCGACTTAGCAGCAGAGTGAGTTTTACATTTCTCATAGAACTAGGACAACAAATGATAGAAGAACTGAAAGCATTATAATTTTCTAGTAATTCAGAGGAAATGACTCCATTCTGAGGTAGTAGGCTAAAAAAGGACACAGTGATACCCCCCTTTTAGGTAAGCTAGCCAGTCAGTCATTCAGTTGAGTCCGACTCTTTGCAACCGCATGGGCTGTAGCCCGCCAGGCTTCTCTGTCCGTGGGATTTCCCAGGCAGGAATACTGGGTTGCCATTTCCTCCTGTAAAGGATCTTCTAGGGATTGAACCTGTGTTTCCCGCATTGGCAGGAGGATTCTTTATCACTGGGCCACATGGGAAGCCCTTTTGTAAGCTAATTATAATATCAACAGGAATTTTCTTTTGCATCCTCTTTTACATCTCAGGCACACTTTAGGGAGGCCTTATGTTTATGTATCAGTAGTTTGCTCATTTAATCTAAGAAGCCTCATTCAGACCTTCTGTGTGCACAGGTTCTTTCATTATGTTCTGCCCTTAGTCATTATACTAAAGGTATTACAAAATCAAACAGAAGGCTTCCCAGGGAAATTAAAGGTTTCATATCAACCAGATATTGTCAGGGCTTCCCTTGTAGCTCAGTTAAAGAATCTGCCTGCAGTGCAGGAGACAGAGGTTCATTTCCTGGGCCAGGAAGATTCCCTGGAGAAGAAAATGTCAACCCACTCCAGTATTTTTGCTTGGAGAATCCCATGGACAGAAGACCCTGCAGGCTACAGTGCATGGGGTCATAAGAGTCATACACAACTTAGCGACTAAACCACCACTACTAGACATTGTCAAAATATTTGCCTTGAATAGGATTGAATGTGTTCCATCAGTGTTCTTGGTGCACATGATGTATGTGTTTTTTTTTTTAAGCTAATAGCTTTATTTATTTATCAAGATATAATTCACACACCATACAGTACATTCATTTAAAGTATAAGGGTGTTTTAGGGTATTTTCATCACCCTATACCCTTAGCACACACTCCTCATTTCCCCATTTTTCTAAAAACATAGTGGACAGTACTTTATTTGGAAATGTGCCTTCCTATAATTAAGATCCTGTTAGTCATGCTCTACCTCTCCCTAGGCAATGACAGATCTTTCTGTCTCTATGCTTGACATTTCATATAAACGGAATCATACAGTGTGTGGCCTTTTGTGTCTGCTTATTTCACTTAGCATAATGTTTTCAAGGTTTATTCATGTTGTAGCACCAATACTTCACTTTTTATGGCTGAATAATAGTCCACTGTGTTGATCTACCACATTTTATTCATTCATTCATCAGTTGATGAACATTGAGTTTTCACTTTTTGGCTACTATGGATAATGCTGCTATGAACATTTGTGAACAAATTTCAATGGGACATATGTTTTCATTTCTCTTGGTTATATACCTTGAAGTGGAATTGCTGGTTCATTTGATGATACAACATTAAATACTTAGAGAAACTGCCAGACTGTTTTCCAAGGTAACTGCACAATTTTACATTCCTGCCAGCAATGTATGAAGGTTCTAGTTTCTCCACATCCTCACCAGCACTTGTTATTATGTCATTTTGATAATGACCATCTGGCTGTGAAGTGGTGTCTCATTGTGTTGACATTTACAGTTCTAGATTGATAGAGAAAATGTACAGAGATTTTCCGTGTGCCTCACACTGATACACAGTTTATGCTGTCACTAACATTTTACACTAGTGTGGTTTTTTATTATAATTAATGAACTGATAATGCTATATTATTGTTAATTATAGTCTATGGTTTATTCACATTTCCTTAGTTTTTGCCTAAAGTCCTTTTTCTATTCTAGG
This sequence comes from Cephalophus harveyi, assembly GCA_006410635.1. NCBI lineage: Eukaryota > Metazoa > Chordata > Mammalia > Artiodactyla > Bovidae > Cephalophus > Cephalophus harveyi. The sequence continues at coordinate 92,059 of SJYT01020129.1, read as the reverse complement.
ATCCCGTCTAGGAATCCTGATAGATTCCTGATGAACTCACATTAATATTTAGTTGACATTTAGCTCCTTAGGCTCCTCTTGGTTGTGACAATTTTTCAGACTTTTTCCTTGTTTTTTGATGACCACAAGTGTTTTTTTTTCTTTTTTAAAATTTGTTTTTTTTTTTTAATTGGAGGTTAATTGCTTTACAATATTGTGTTGGTTTCTGCCATATATCAACGTGAATCAGCCATAGGTATATGTATGTCCCCTCCCTCTTGAACCTCCCTCACACCGATGGTACTGATGAACCTATCTTCAGGGCAGCAATGGAGACGCAGAGATAGAGATCAGATGTGTGGACACATGAGGGGAAGGAGAGGGTGGGAAGAATTGAGAGAGTAACACTGAAACGTATATATTACCATATGTAAAATTATATAGCCAGTGCAAATTTGTTATATGATGCAGGGAGCTCAAGTCAACAATGCTCTATGACAATAATGAGTATTTTGAGGAGCTGTTTGCCAGGTGGCTCAGTGGTAGAGAATCCACCTGGCAATGCAGGAGATGTGGGTTTGGTCCCTGGGTCAGTTTAATAGCAACTCACTCCAGTATTTTCGCCTGGAAAATCCCATGGATGGAGGAGCCTGGTGGGATGCAGTCCATGGGGTCGTGAAGAGTCGGCTGTGCCTTAGCGACTGAGCATGCACGTGCACACACACAGAGTTAGGTACATTGTTAGATGCCCCTCAGTTGGAATTTGTCTGATTTTTCTTTTTTATGATTAGGCTACGTTGACATTAATTTTTAGTATTAAAAAAATAACCAAGAGCAATTTACTTGGAGCATAAAAATACATAATCAGAACTGGAAATCAGCAGAAGTATGGGTAATAGGAAGTTCTTAGGAATTTTAAAAATTCATTTGCCCCTGGAAAATGGGCAGAAATTTAATTCCAAGATTTATTTTCCTTCCAAGGACTTGATCATATTGTAGAAGGACCAGATTAATAGAATTTATTTTCACGTCTGCCATAGATAGCATCACTCTAAGGATAAAGCCAAAGGTATGTTTTTCACTGCTTTAAATGTACCTGAGAAAGTTGTTTCGCTTGTAATAAAACATAAAGGAAATATAAATTTTAATTGGCTTTAAGGAGAATGCCATGGTTCTGGGGAATTTCCTGTGGTCTAGTGGTTAAGACTCCATGCTTCCCCTACAGGGGGCACGGATTTGATCCCTGATCAGTGAACTAAGATCCCACATGGTGAAGGGTCAACAATTTTTTGTGTGTGAAAAAGAATTCCACAGTTCTGAGGGATTTAAGAAAACAATCCCACAGTTCTGAGCAGCAGCAGTCCAACATGCAGTCAGTATTTCCATCTATATTCGTTCTGTCGATCCTCACAGATTCCCTGTGGAGTCGGGCAGGGAACTGAGGCTCTTACAGGCTGTGTCTGTCTTTTGGCCTGACTCACACAGCTGGCAGTTGTTAAGCTGAGATTTGAACCCAGGGCTGTGGAAGTTTATACTCTACTGTTTGCCAGTCCAGGCTCCACATTTTCCAGTGGTTTTAAATCAGGCATGTATCAAAGGACACAGGATTGAGTCCTTATCTTAGTGGATATTTTTACTGCCAGCTGGAGGAGATAGCATCTCTCTGAGTTCAAAGCCCCACCAACATCAGTGTGTCCGATGAACAGCTTACTTGTTGACTGCTAACAAAAGAGAACTGGGCCAGCTCTGCTCAGAGCTCTCTACCATCTTGTCCATGGAGTGTAACCCCACTGCTACATGTGTCTCCTGAAAATGAAGAGTCATAAACTAGGACATGAGCCATGTAGGAGAACAACGTATTCAGCCAAGGTTTGTCAGTGGTTAGTTACATTGTTCAGTGAACATCACTCAAGGTACATTGCTTGGTGTGTGTCTTGGTAAGATCTTAAGTTTTATTCATAAGTAAGTTTTATTAATAAAGATGATTTGGTTGTAAATACTGATTTTTGAAATAGGAGTAGGTGTGGCAATAATCTGTGAACGTGCTTGAAGTGAAATAATAAAGTTGCACACATACCTGTCTGAGGAAGGTTTGGAAAATTTCCCTATTTAATCCTTGTAAATGGCTCAGGTTTGTTGATCACAGGATACAGGGCTTCTTTCTGCTCAGCTTTTCTGTATATGTCAAGATGGAGTAGACTATGTTATAAGAACAAATCAACTGTGATACTTCCATTGATTTCTTGTTCACATAAATGCCAGTGTGTATTGGCTCTCCTCCAGGGCAGCTGTTCTGCATTCAGTGACTCAGAGATCCAGGATGCTGTAATATTTGTGATTTTACTCTTTTGACATAGGACTTCTAGGTTGTTGCAGCAGGAAAAGTGGAGCTAGAGGATCACATGGCTCTGAAAGGCTTTGTCCTGTGCGTGTGTGCTAAGTCACTTCAGTCGTGTCCAACTCTTTGCAACCCTATGGACTGTAGCCTGCCAGTCTCCTCTGTCCATGGGATTCTCCAGACAAGAATGCTGGAGTGGATTGCCATTTCCTCCTCCAAGGGATCTTTCTGACTCAGAGATCAAACCCGCATCTCCTGTGGCTCCTCCATTGCAAGCAGATTCTTAATTGCTTTGGTCTAGAGGGACACAAATCACTTCTACTCACAGCCCATTGGCTGGAACTAATCACATGGCTCTGCTGGAAGTGAGGGGCAGCACATGGCTATTCCATGAACGTATCTCTGCTTCACCACTTTAGAGTAAGAGAACTGGTTAGTTGAGGGAGAGCCTTCCGTAAAGAGAGAAGAGTTTATTAGGATAGTGATAATTGCCAGATAACTTGCTACTGCTGCTGCTAAGTCGCTTCAGTCGTGTCCAACTCTGTGCAGCCCCATAGACGGCATCTCACCAGGTTTCCCCGTCCCTGGGATTCTCCAGGCAAGAACACTGGAGTGGGTTGCCATTTCCTTCTCCAATGCATGAAAGTGAAAAGTGAAAGTTAAGTTGCTCAGTCGTGTCCAACTCTTAGGGACCCCATAGACTGAACCTTATCAGGCTCCTCCATCCATGGATTTTCCAGGCAGGAGTACTGGAGTGGGGTGCTATTGCCTTCTTCGGCCAGATAACTTAGGTATGGCCAATTAGGTGACTTGATACCATCTGGCTAGTATCTTCTAATAACAGGCTAGTAAGGCTGCGTCTTCTAAAGGTGAAGGTGAAGTCGCTCAGTCGTGTCCGACTCTTTGCGACCCCGTGGACTGTAGCTTACTGGGCTTCTCCATCCATGGGATTCTCCAGGCAAGAATACTGGAGTGGGTTACCATTTCCTTCTCCAGGGGATCTTCCCGACCCAGGGATCGAACCCGGGTCTCCCGCATTGGAGGAAGACGCTTTAACCTCTGAGCCACCAGGGAAGCCCATGCGTCTTCTAAGGGGGTATCATTAAAGTGTACTTCTTTCATATTGTAATTCTTCAAATGATGGTGCTGATGATCAAAGCTTGTATTTGGTGAGGTGGCCCAAGTGTTTTTCCTGAATTAGATTAATTCAGACTGAGGACTGTGATTTCATCACCTTGGTAAATACTTTGCAGTTTTATCAATTTGCCTTGTTGGATATGGTACCTAGATTAGACCCATCACTATGCTGAAAGATCTCTTCTAGAAACGGAATCGTCACTAAACTATCTTACAAAGAGCCTCCTTAGGTTAAAGGTGGCACTCTGTTGTCTTAACTAGCACTAATTACAATGAGACCCAATATTTACTGTGATTTGGACCCATACTCGTATGTATGCAACTTAAGACTTTGCAGACCTCTTTAGCAGCTGTATCTAGAAATGAGGCTTGTGGTGAGCTAAGGCCTGAGGCCATGTTTTTTTTTTTTTTTTTTGGTATATGTTTTCTTCCCAAATTCTCTTTGGTTGTGTTTTTGTGATGCCATTTTTTATTAAAAACATGCTGCTGGTAAATGCAGAACTCCTATTTATTTTGTCCTTATGATCTGCCCTTTCCCCATTCTCCATTGTGCCCTAAAATTCTACCATGAGAATTAGCTGGCTCAGACAGTTAAGAATGTGCCTGCAATGCGGTAGACCCAGGTTCAATTCCTGGGTCAGGAAGATCCGCTGGAGAAGGGAATGGTGACCCACTCCAGTACTCTTGCCTGGAGAATTCCATGGACAGAGGAGCCTGGTGGGCTACAACCGATGGGGTCACAAAGAGTCAGACACGACTGAGTGACTGACATTTTCACTTTCACTATGATCTACCCTTTTCCTGTTCTCCACTGTAGCCTAAAATTCTACCGCTAGAATTAACTAGGATATCAAAAGACCCTAGCTGATCCTTGGGGGTAATGTTTAAGAGGATCTAGAAAACTCAGTGGTTTTAACTCATTCATGTCTGTCAAAAGTCTCCTCAGGCTTCTGTGGTGGCTCAGTGCTAAAGAATCTGCCTGCCAGTGCAGGAAGCATGGGTTCGATATCTGATGAGGGAAGATCCTGCGTGCTGTGGAGCAACTAAGCCCGTGTGCCACAACTAGTGGGCCTGTGCTCCAGAACCCAGGAACTGCAACTACTGAAGCTCACCTTCCACAACTGCTGAAGCTTGTGCGCCCTAGAGCCCATGCTCTGCAGCAAGAGAAAAGCCCATGCAGCAGTGAAGACCCAGCATAGCCAAAAATAAAGAGTAAATAAATTGTAAAAAGTTAAAAAAAATTTCCTCATTAAGAGGGAGTTCTCAGATTGGGGCTAGTCTGGGGAAAGGTGTCATCATGCACAACAAACTAACTTTAAAAAGCATGTTGATTTAAAAATTTTTTTTCTTTGAGTTCACTTGGGAATTCCTTGAATTCTGTGCAATAAACATTTTTAAAACAAAAAAGCAGCCAAAAAAAAAAAAAAAAAAACCCCTAGCTGGGCTGCATAGATTGGAGCAGCCCTCTCTTGTTCTCCGTCTGAAAACGGCTCTCTGTTGTTTGAGAACAGCTCTTAAGCACATAGGAGGAGCCCCACCTCAGGCTCTTTATGTTGATGCCGTGTTCACTCATCAGATGTTTACTGAACACAGTCTGGGCCAGGCGCCGAGCTCGGCCCTACAGCCTCTGCCCTCGTAGAAACAGCAGTCTAGACCAAAGGTTGGCAAACTCTGTAAAGGGACAGATAATAAGTATTTATCTGGGTTATGGTCTCTGTCTTGACTACCTAATTCTGCTGTTGTAGCACAAAAGCTTTTGTAGACAGTATGTAAGTGAATGAGCTTGTCTGTGTTCTGGTGAACTTTATTTGTGGGCACTCACTTTTTGATTTCTTACTGTCACATGTCACAAACTATTATTTTTTTGAAAGAATAATTCAATAATAATTCTTTTGAAAAAATTATGTATTTATTTGATTGCACTGGATCTTAATTGCTGCATGCAGGCTTTTTGTTGAGGCATGTGGGATCTGGGTCCCTGATCAGGGGTTGAACTTGGGCCCCTTGCATTGGGAGTGCAGAGTCTTAGCCACTGGGCCACCAGGGAAGTCCCTATTCTTTTGATTTTTTAAAAAAAACTATTGAAACATGTAAAAACCATTCTTAGTTCACAGGTAGTATACAAATAGGCAGTTGGCCAGATTTGGCTTTCCAGATGACTTTGTTGATCCCTGGTCTAGAACTAGCTTTTCTTCTTCTTTTTTTTTTTTTTTAAACAAATCTCTAATAACAAATCCATGTAAGTATTTGAATTTAGTTATAAAGCTCTGTATGAATTTCTTTTCACAAATAGATAGGGAACTACCTTAATGATTACTTACATTATTCAAGTTCAGTGTTTAAAGGTAATTAACTTCATCCAGGCCTTTACTTAATAAACAAGTCTCATATCAGTTATTGGGAGACTTTCCAATAACTTTCCAATAATAATTTTCTGATATTTGCAGAAAATATCATTTCTGCAAATTGAGATGATTTTTCCATATACACATACATACATGTACACATAATATACAAGTGTGTTCACAACTGTATTACTTTTGAGGACTGTTGTGGTCAATGTGTGGGTTGGTAAGGAATTTCCAGACATGAGGCAGAATGGAAGGAGAATAAAGTTTATTAGAATGGAAGTCGCTCTCTCAAGGGAGAGCCAAACCCTTTCACAGGGTAGTAGCCAATTTTTATAGTCTCAAGACAGAGAAAATTCCTACTGGAATGGAGACATTAGGTAATTGGTTAGGATGCTATAGGGTGGATAATAGGGAGGTATTTTACCTAATATGGGGTCAGCGAACTGGCCAGTTTAGATCTGGAGGCTCGTGGCAACAATTACTAAGGGGTTTGGTCAGTTCCAGAGATTTTTACCCTGTGACCTTGGTACAGGGCTCCATACCTGTGACCCTTGGTATAGGGTTCCACATTCCACTAATGCTATGAAAACCATGAATCACCAATATGTAAAATAATAGCTAATATCTACTGGGCACTTTACATCAGACCCTTTTCTAAGCCCTTTGCTGTTTATTTTAATTAATCCTTCCCAGAACTCTATGAAGTTGAAAATATCATCATCGTCTTCATTTTTTGGCTATGAAGACCAAAACTCAGAATGACTCACCCAAAGTGATATACTTCATAGGAAGCAGAGACTATATTCTTCAGAATTCTGACTCCAGAGTCAGGGATCCTAGTGATAATTGACAACTTCCTGGGTACTGAAATATATGCATGAAAGTAGTTAAACTTTGTCTTTAAGTTTTATATAAGAAAATAGAAGTGGTGAATAAAGATTAAATATTATTTTTTTCTGAGAAGCAAGCATATGATTAAAAAAGGAAACATTTAGGAAGCAAGTATTCTAATAGTTTTTCACTAATTTAGTTTTAATTTGTGTCTGTCCATGAGCGAAGACAATCAACTTTGACTCTCAGTGTGCTGAGAACTTCCTCTTTCCTGAATCATCAGTGAGAATCAGGGCGGGGTTGGATTTACAATAGTATGGTGCATCACGTCACCTCAAATATCATAGTATGGATACTTTATACTTATTCTCTTGTTTGTGACACTCTGGGTGGAAGCACTTTGGAACCTGCAGATCATATTCCAAAGTGATCATTGCTAGTCATGCCAGTGGCCCATTCCACTATAGATACAGCCTTAGTCCTACTTTCATTGCTCCAGAAGCTGGATCAGTAGAAAAGGTTAGGTCTCAAGGGAACATAACCTGTGAAAGATTCCTAGTGAACCAATGACCATTTCCCTCATTTACTTTTGGACCAGTTTTATGTTGAACCAGGAGGAAAAAAACTATAAAATCTATTCTTGTGCTGGGAAGTCTCTGAGAAGTAGGGCTGGACACATTATATTTTCCCATTCAAGTGCTGGCCTTAGAGGGAAAGAGGTGAGGAAGAGCAGGAAGCATTCTGGAAATCAAATATTTACCTTGACACTGACTCGTTCATCTAATCTTATGGGCAAAGACCAGGAATTCCAAAGTTACCCTAACTTGTACCCCTCTGGGGTGAGTCTCTGGCTATGGCGCTGCAGTCATTTGGTGGTAGCATAGCAGTGCTCTCAGCCAGCTCATGGTGCATGCCAATAACAGGTGATTTGAGACGAGGAAAGATCTTTGTACACTTTTATTGCACAGTGATTGCTTCTTAATTAATAATTCTCTAAGTTTTTTGTGGTCTAGCTTATTGCTAAATAAAAAGGGCCAGCAGGTGACAGGGTCTTTCTGAAAACAAACTTTAATTTGCATTATATATAATTTATAAGTAAGTGGACCATAAAGTTCTATATCTGGTGACTTCAGATTATGGATATTTTGTCTTGTAACAATACAGGATATAGCTACTTTTTCTTTCTGAGTCCTCATCTTTTAAAGACCTCAAGATGTTAGAAGAGGGATTGCCTTTTAAAAATATATTTGACTACCCCAAGTCTTAGTTTTGGCATATGGAATCTAGTTTCCTGATCAGGGATTGAACCCAGGCCCCCTGCACTGGGAGTCGGGAAGTCCCAGGACACATGCCTTTTTGAGTCTCTTCACCCTCTCTCTCCCCCCTCACCCTTCCTGAGACTGGGCCACTTTGGAGTAAGCACTTGCCCATTTGTTCATAATTCCTGTAATTACAGCTTCATGACTGAGAATGGAAGCAACCACCAAGTGAAAAGAAAACAATAATGTTTCTTTCTCTCATGATCATAGTAGTTTGATTTGAATATCCCTTCCTCGGGGATATCTGAGGGAGTGAACAGCAGCAGATAGTAGAGCTTGTGCTTAGTCACGGTTGGTTCATGTATGTTCTGTGGAAGAAAGGCTGTGGGAGAATGGGGATGGTAGGGGATGTAAGGCTGGTGGTGAACTTTACCCCTTGTCTAAAGGGCATGATTGTCACTGGCCTAGTTCAGTGTTACCATGTGGAAATGTGGGCTAACTCTTGCCAGTTGTTCTGATCTGAAAAGAGAAAATAGAAATCTGAATTTTGTTTATCTTCTATTTTTATATATTTGCTCCAATTTAACAAACACTCAGCGAGCCACAGAGGACACATGTCCAGGCAGGATTTGGCCCACGGTACCCTTTGGCGGCCAGCAGGGGCCTCTCAGTTTGGTGAAAATGTTGTACGAGCCCTGAGATGAGTGCACCAGAGCATGAAGGCCACAGAAGGGAAGACCTGGCTTGCGTTTCACCCTCTTCCCTCTTTTTGGTTTGGCTGACAAGGTTGTGTCCTAATTTTTCTGCTCCTCTGAAGGAAAGCCTTGTGCTTCCAGACTTCCAGAATCCAGATTTCCTTCCTGGAGAAGAAGGAAATGGGGATGTTGAACTCAGCTGGGGACTTCAGGAGCTGAGTGCAACTGAACAGAGGTGGGGCAAGGCTGGTTACACCATAGGGTTTGAAACCAGGCTGCCTCTGAGAACTGAGATGCAAATGCAACTTTGCAGGATCTGGGCAGATGGACAAAACATGGCACAGAGCAGAGCTGCCAGGCCCAAGGATGGGGCAAGGCTTGAAAGGGTGGCTGAGAGATGTCCAGGGAGCTAAAGAACAGCTGAAGGGCTTGTCTTAGCTGTGGGTGAGGAGGGAGTTGTTAAGCCAGCCAACCTGGTCTGGATGGTTGTTGATCATTGACCCAGAGAAGTAATTTAGGCTGAATTTCATGAAGGTCTTGTATCTTCTCGTCTCTATCTACTCCACTTGGGTGATAACTCCGTGTTCTCCAAGAGCAGGAACATGTGTGTATGTGTTAGTTGCTCAATTGTGTCTGACTCTTTCAGACCCAAGGACTGTAGCCCACCAGGCTTCTCTGACCATGGGATTCTCTAGGCAAGAATACTGGAGTAGGTATTCCCTTCTCCAGGGGATCTTCCCACCCCAGGGATTGAACCCAGGCAGATTCTTTAACATCTGAGCCACCAGAGAAACTCACAGGAATGCTATTCCTTTATTTATTATATATACAGTTGATGTGATATGGCTTCAGCATTATGACTCAGACAAGACGGGGTCACTCTGCTTCCAGATTGAGGCTATAGCCTTTGAAATTCCTCATCATATTCCCTGTCATGCCTATGATTGTTATCCTGGATGCTCTTGGATTGAGGAGGCTGATAATTCACTCTTCTCTTTATTCTCAGAACTGAGAAACTGATAGAGGCCTCATATAGAGTTATTACTGGTGGAGCTGGATCAGGATGACAGTCTGGGCCTGGGGCCAAATACCTTTCCTTCCAGAATTTTAACTTCTACCCATTCCATTCCAGGCACACCTGCTGAAAAGGCCTCTGGGTTGCTTATCATGTGGAGGCAGAGGAGAGTCAGAGTCCTGAGGACGAACTCTGGCTAAAGAGGGAAGGGGCAAGCCACATGAGGACAGTGATGTGGAACACTTTAGCCTTGTTCACTAGAGCAGTGGTTCTCAAAGTGTTGTCCTTAGATGACCAGCCTCGGCATTACCTAAAAGTTGTTAGAAATGCAGTTTTGTGGTCTCCGACCCATCAGAGACTCCAGGGAGTAGGGCACAAGATTCTGTGTTTTACCTACCCCTCCTTATGCTTCTGTTGCAATTAAAGTTTGAGAATCATTGCAGTGGAGCTAGGAGGTTCTGGGAACCAAAGACATTTGTCTTCTCATGAATAAGAGAAATCATTTTTCCTTCTTCAGAGGAGTGTAATAAAGAAGTCCAGAGAAAGAGGCCACAAGTCCTGCTTTAACAATTGGCCCTCATGGAAGCAAAGACGCCATACATGGATTTCCCCAACAGTTAATCCTGCCCTCTGTGGAGGACTGGGGCTTTCCTGGTGGCTCGGTGGTCAAGAATCTGCCTGCCAACCAAGAGACATGAGTTCGATCCCTGAATCAGAAAGATCCCTTGGAGAAAGAAATGGTAACCCACTTCAGTATCCTGGCCTGGGAAATTCCATGAACAGAGGAGCCTGGGGCCTTGAAAGAGTCAGACACAACTCAGCGACTGAGCACACTCTGTGGAGGACTGCAATCTAAGAAGGACCAGCAGATGAGAGCAGGAGGATTTTCTTCAGATGCCCCTTTACTTTCTGTAGAGATCTGAAAGCTTTTAAAAATATTTGTTTGTGTGCGTGCATGTGTGCTCAGTAGTGTCTGACTCTTTGCGACCCCGTGGACTGTAGCCCACCAGGCTCTTCTGTCCATGAGATTTCCTAGGCAGGAATACTGGAGTGGGTTGCCATTCTCTTCTCCAGGAGATCTTTTCCACCCAGGGATCAAACTCGCATCTTTTGCATTGGCAGGCGGATTCTTTACCACCGAGCCACCTGGGAAGCCATTTACTTGTTTGTTTATTTGGCCGTGCTGAGTCTCAGTTGTGCCACATGGGATCTTTAGTTGTGGTGTGTAACTCTTAGTTGTGGCATGTGGGATCTAGTTCCCTGACCAGGGCCCCTGCGTTAGAAGTGAGGAGTCTTAGCCACTGGACTGCCAGGGAAATCCTCAGATGCCCTTTTTTATCTGTTAATGCTCCCTACCTTTTCTATAAAGGAAAAAAGAGTAGAAAGGGAATGATGAAGGAATATACACAAGCAGAGAGGAAAAAACACTAAAAGATATAAAAGGAAAGTAATAAATAGATATTCTGTCGCTTCCAGCATCATTCTTTACAGTTAGATCATCATTTATTTTGTATTTTATTAATTTAGTTTTTAGTCTGATTTATTTTTCTAGTTGTGACCCCAACTCCAGGCCAATTGACTGTGGTAGAATCATTGGTCATCTGCACAGACTCAATGGTGCTGAGCTGTTTGCTTCCTATTTGTGTCTATTCATTTTCATGTTATTGAAATATGTGTATCGTTCAGTGACATGATTATTTATGTCCTTCACATTCACCTGGCAGTTGAAATTCTATAACTTGTTCTATAACCTTGAGCAGGAAATTCATTTTCACTCTTCACAATCTTCAAATCGTCACTAAATGTTCAGTGACGACCAGAACTGTTCTCAACCATCCATAGAGTCAGCATTTCATATTCTAAGGTTGAAAACAGAGACATGTGTGCATGCGTGCTTAGTCACTAAATTGTGTCTAACTATTTGCAACCCCATAGACTGTGGCCCGCCAGGCTCCCTTGTTCTTGGGATTTTCCAGGCAAGAATACTGGAGTGGGTTGCCATTTTTTTCTCCAGAGGATCTTCCTGACCGAGGGATTGAACCCACATCTCCAGAATTAGCAGGCAGATTTTGTACCCACTGTGCCACCTGGGAAGCCTGAAAAAAAGATACGTTTCCCAAATGCTTGTACTTGGGAAAGATGTCTTTTGGCTTCATCCCACCTTTCTAGAGGCTTGGTGTGAAATTATGCCTTCTTGGGTATATACAACCTCAACGAGATAGAGATATCATGGTTTCCTTTATTTTCCCCACAACACAACCTCTTGTAAACACAGCCAATCTAAATGGGAAGCTTGTTTTCATTAAATATTTAATCTTTCTAGATACTGTTCCAGGAATGAAAATTGCTAAAAAATTCAAACTACCTCTGCTTATAAATATTTTGCTTTGGTTTCATCTGGAAATGAAATTATGGTGGTGTTAAAATAACATGAACTGAATAGTTGTTTGTTCCCAAGAACTGTGTTCAACCTGTTGCCACAACCCTGTGGGTAGGTAGATCATTCCCTTTGTTCAAATGAGACAACTAAGGCACAGAGAACTTAAGTGACTTTCCCCAAACACTCAAAACACTCCCTTCCTAAGAAGTTAAAGCAGAATCAAATCCAGATTTGTTTATATCAAAGTTATATTCTTGGCCATCTTGTCTACTAGATGGGCCAGTTCCTGGGCTAACCCCAATATGAATTGCATTTTGGGCTTTGGTCACAATAGCAGAGGTCTCCAGTGGTTGATGGGAGAAGTAGATAATGTTTTAGCAACATTAATCATTTGTTAGATGATAAAATTCGGAAAGTCTTCATTTTGATTCTATCCAGATTACTGGGCCCTACTCTAAAACTTCAGAATAAGTATCTCTGGAGAGGAGATCCAGGAATCTGCATTTACTGTAAGCTCCACTGGTTGTTCCTGTGACTGCTGATGAGAACCATCATGTTTAATTGCTGGGTAGCACTTAATGTTTACTGCAGGGATCTCCAAGCTCCAGTAGGATTCAGACAGGCATTTCTGTTCACCATTATTGGCAGAATATTGAATATTTGAATTTTTGCTGTGTTTTTCTCTTTAAGTGGCTAACATGAATATTTGACTTTCAATATGTGGGTGTGTATATCCTACTGGAGGGAAAATTTTAGGAAAATTGTAAAGCTAATGTTTGCCCTTATCCCCAAATATACTCTTCCGTTCCCTCTGCTTCCCCCAAATGCTAACTGTTCTCTCTTGTGGACAATCCAAGGCCTAGGTGATAAGAACAAAACTGTCTAAGCTTGTTTTAGTTTTCTGTTGCTCTTGTAACAGAATATCACACATTCAGTAGTTTAAACAACACAAATTTATTATCTTATAATTCTGTAGGTCAGAAGTCCAATATGGGTCTCGTTGGGCTAAAATCAGAGAGCCATCAGGAGACCCTGTGTTCCTCTATGGAGGCCCCAGAGGAAGATCCTTTCCATGGCTCATTCGGAGTATTGGTGGAATTCAGTTTCTTGAGGTGGTGAGCCAGAGAGCCCCGCTTTTCTACAGGATGTAAACTGAAGGCCATTCCCAGGGTCTAGAAGCCACCTGCATTCCTCGGCTGTGATCTGTTTCCTCCATTTTCAAAGCTGGTAGCTGCCCTTCTCACTCACTGAAGTTGTTCCACCTCTTCCTATTTCTTCTCTCAGCCCAGCAGGGGAAAGTTCTCTGCTCTTAATGAGTCAGGTGATTAGATTGGCCCTATCTACATAATCCAAGATACTCAACCCTTTGCCAAAACCCATGCATATCCTTAGTCACTTCTGCTGAGTTACATGTTGCCATGTAGGATAACAAGGTCACAGGTTCTGGGGATTAGGGTGTGGGCCTCTTTGCGTGTGTGCTCAGTCACTTCAGTCGTGTCTGACTCTTTGCCACCCTATGGACCATAGCCCACCAGGCTCCTTTGTCCATGGGATTTTCCAGAAAAGAATACTGGAGTGGGTTGCCATGCCCTCCTCCAAGGGATCTCCCCAATCCAGACTCGAACCCAGGTCTCTTATGTCTCCTGCATTGGCAGGTGGGTTCTTTACCACTAGCGATGGGCCTCTTTGGGGGAGTATTATTCTGCCTCTCACAGACATATTGTCTGCCTTTGTTTGACAAATAAGACAGTAGGAGTTGTCATTGACACCGGGGCTTCGGGCATTAATGTTGATGCACAGGAGAAAAATGTGACTGAACTGGATCATTTTCTCAATTGAAATCATCTTAAAATCAGGTTCTAAAGCAAGTAATTTGGGAAAGGATGTTTCAGGACTTTTGTCCCATCAAGCAGAGCTGCAGCATCACTTATCTCTGTGTGTGACAAAGGAGGTAATGCCCAGAGTGCCTGCTTTTCTGGTCATTTAGAGTCAGAAAAAAATGGTGATGATGTGAAATAGGCAAAGACATTCAGCCAGGATATTTGGTCGCTGATGCCACTCACTCTCAGGCTTCTGCACTTTTGATTGTACCCTTCTGATTTCCTAGTCTGCCCTTCTAGCTTTTTGCCCATTTATCTGTAACAGTACATATTTATGGCAAATTTTGATACCTACTCATTCTAAGAAACACTTTACAAGGTGCTGGAAAGTATATCAACTCATTTTTCCCAGTTGCTGAATTCAGGTGATAAAAAGAATCCATGTTATCTCCCAGTCTTTCGAAGGCTCTTTTTGAGTTCTTCTCTGGATGTCTTCCTCTATAAGTTGCTGTTCAACACTGAAGAAGCCCGTCATATCTTGGACATAGTCGGTACCCAAAACTACTTATAGTTTTGAAGAAGTAAAAATTAAACAATTGCAGTTGTATTATCTGTACACCCCAATTCGGCAAGATGTGTGTACTTATTGTTTCCTTACAATGTTGTTAACAAAGAACATTGCTAAGAATGTCAAGAGTAGGTGAGGAAAACTGGGATTGTTCGAGATGAAGTTTCCAATTCTCCTTTACTGAATATATTAAATCATGTTCAGTCAGTATTACCAGTATATTGGGGGTAAGGGAATAGACTAAAAAGGGGGTCTGTTTTTGAATATTCAATGATATATGTGTGCAGAAAAGTATACATATGGTAAATGTGTAATGAATTTTTACAAAATGATACTCCCATGAAATCAGCATCTATATCAGAAACCAGAATTGTTACCAGCACCCCAGAAATCCTTCTGCTTCCTTTTAGTGGCTACTACTGTCAAGGGTAATCACTACCCTGATGCTTTAGAAGTTTGAGAAATGGACTGCTTTTAAAATAGAGAAAAATTCTTACAATTGTGGTGAAAATAATTCTTTTGAGTTGTTGTTCAGTTGCCAAGTTGTGTCCAACTCTTTGCAACCCCATATACTGTAGCCCGCCAGTCTCCTCTGTCCATGGAATTCTCCAGGCAAGAATACTGGAGTGGGTTACCATTCCCTTCTCCAGAGGATCTCCTCAACCCAGGATGAAACTTGGTCTCCTGCATTGGCAGGCAGGTTCTTTTTCCCTGAGCCACCTGAAGCCCCATTTGGGTTTACAGAGATTTAAAAAAAATTTCTCTTGCCCTGAATGTGCATTTAAGCACAGAATGGTAAATTCTTTTCTAAATATTCTTGCTTTGATAGTTTGAGTTAAAAAGCAACTTTGAGTCAGATTATTTCTCAATATTTATTGAATATTTTAAGGGTTCAAACAACCCCTTTGCCTCAAATACCCACAAGTTTTTAAAACTGTACAAGGCGCTTGACCCTGATTGATGACTTGGTACCACATCCGTTTCTACATATTTTTTAATTGAGATCAAATTAGTATATCTTATATTTTCTCTGGAACTTTGGTTGAGGTTCATAGTAGTGTACTCAAACACACACACACACACAAAACTGTTGTCAGCAAAGGTGGCAGTCCCCATACCACATATTTTAACAGTCTACCACAACACTTTCTTGCTGAGTGTAAAGTGAAATTGCTTGTAGCAAAATGAAATGGATAAAATGTTAGAGAAGTTGGATTCAGGGCTGTAGTTCTCTTATTCCCTATTCATTCTCTGTGTTCAAGGATGTCAAAACGTTATTTCTAAATGTAAAGCATTGGGAACAACCTTGCCTAACCAACATGAGTGCTTAAATAAATCATGGTATAGTCATACTGTGGACCGTTATGAAGCCATAAAGGCATGTTTCAAAAAAAAAAAAAAAGCTTAATTATACGGAAAAGTTCTTAATAGAATTAACTATGTACTGAAAAATACCAACTTTGTAAAAAAAAAAAAAAAAGTGCATCCTTGCACATGTGTGTAGATGAAAGACTGGAAATTCATAACTCATTGGCTCTAGTTGTTTCTAAATAGTGTGCTTGAATGCAACTTAAATTTTTTTATTTTACAAATATTTCATTTATAGATTTCTTTTCAAAAATCAGAAAATACACAGAATCTTTTTTTTTTTTTTTTAAGGATGTGTTGGGCAGATAATGACTTCTCTTGAGAAGTAAAGTCTTTGGGGGAAATAAGACATGGCAAATAAATGGCCTAGTCAAGAGGTGGGCAGAATTCTACACCCCAGCCACAGGGTCACAAACATCTATTCATGAATAATCGTCCTTGAAATAATGGAACTTTCAGTGCAAGAAACTTTAATGGTCACTTCATCCAATTTTCTATGTAAGAAACCCCAAAACAGCATCATCTGCTCAAAATGTACTTTGAGCCTAAATTGGAGCAGACCCAGTGAAGAGACCCCCAGTGTTCCAGAGACAGCCCAGGTTGGTTGTGAAGCACTTGGCTAGGATATGTTTCCTTATGTTGATGTGTAATTTGTTTCTTGGTATTTCTGCTTGATGGATCTAGTTCTACCATCTTGTGGCCATACAGAGCAAGAGAAAGCCTTTCTTCATTACAGGTACCTTTCAAATATTTAAATATATGTATGTGTATTTTTAGCAATCATTGAAATGTAAGTTAGGTGTAATAGGCTGTACCCATTTAAAGTGGACTTTTTTCTTTTTGGATGTCCTGGATCTTCATTGCTGCAAGCAGGCTTTGTCTAGTTGCAGTGAGCAGGGGTCTACTCTCTAGGTGTTGTGTGGACTTCTCATTGCTATGGCTTCTCTTGTGGCTCACAGGCTCTAGAGTACACTGGTTTCAGTAGTTGTGGCATAGGGGCATATCTGCCCTGTTCTGTGGCATGTGGAATCTTCCCGGACCAGGGATTAAACCCATGTCCCCCACACTAGGGTCCCAGGTGGCGCAATGGTAAAGAATCCACTGCTAATCCAGGAGACACAAGAGGCACAGGTTTGATCCCTGGGTTAGGAAGATCCCCTGGAGAAGGAAATGGCAACCCACTCCAGTATTCCTTCCTGGAAAATTCCATGGACAGAGGAGCCTGATGGGCTACAGTCCATGGGATTGTGGAGAGTTGGACACAAATGAGCATGCAAGCACATACCCCACCCCCCAACTCCCTCACTAGCATGTGGATCCCCAATCACTGGACCCCCAGGGAAGTCCTTGGTGTGTTGTGACAGAGTATACACCCTTAAAATCATCAGCACAATCATGATGCAGAACATTTTCATCACTCCTTAAAGTTTCCTCCTATCCCTTTGCAGTCCATCCCTCCTTCATCCTCTGTTCCAGGCAACCATTGATCTACCTTCTGTTACCATCGATTAGTTTGCATTTTCTAAAATTTCATATAGATGGAATCATACAGTATGTACTTTCTTTTTTTTTAAGCTGGCTTGTAACATAACTTTTTCTTTCACTTTATGAAGCAGTTTTGTTCCATTCTTTACTTTTATGGAGCCATCGTAAAAGGTGTTTCAGACTTTGTCTTCAGAGAACTAATCATTTAGTGAAAATGTATTATAGACTTTATGAGTAAACTTTCACTCACTTAAAAAGCAGAGTTGAATTATAATCCTTGAGGGCACTTTCCAGCTTTAACACTGTTTCATTCTATGTAATGTTTCTATTTACTGTTCAAAGCTAATGCTGTACCTTTGATTGAAATTAGTCCAGTGACTATTTTTTAAAAAAAACTCAGTAGGCTGTAGAATTTTGTTGTTGTTTCAGTTTTTAAAGTTTAACACAGTTTCCTTATCATTTTATGAATCTCAATGTATACATAATTGCTTAATGATTTTTCACTGTAAAGCTACAGTGGCAAAGGAATATTTATAAAATTCATGTAAGACCTCATAGGGCAGGCAGTCCCATGTCATAGGAACTTCTTCCTTCTTCTAAAAGTTGAGTATCCTGACATATATATGTACTTAAATATGTATATGGTGAATATCGTGGTATATTTTAAGCTGTACAGTCATAATCAAACAGATAAGATGATGACATTCACATTTTTGCCCTTTTTTTTTTTTTTAAGTTCCAAACCACACCCAGTGCAAATTGACCTTACTGCTTGAGACCAGTTGTTTTTTGAGATTGAAATCTATAGTAGTAGGCAGAATACTTAAGTGTGGAGTTAGTTGCTTGTTTTCTTTGGTCAGATACTGACTTTGACAGAAGATTATTTGAAAATAGACATAGTTTAAAGTGACTGAATTTTGAATCTTCTGAATTGCTCTCTTGGATGTCCAGATCTCAGGTGATCACACCAACAGAAACAGGTATGCAAAATTTCCCTTATGTTAATAGGAAAATACAGCCTCAGATTCTAGAGCTGCTTTTTAAAAATGTGATTGTTAAATTGAGATGAACCTCCTCACGTTTGTTGTTGTTGTTGGTTTTAGTGCATTCTTGCTTTGGGAGTCTAGGTAACTGCATAATCGATGCACAGTGACCATGATGTGAGGGTCACATAATTTTTAATTCTCTTAATCTCTCTGTCTTAAAAATTATTTCTTTCTTAAGTAATACTTCTTGGGTAAGAAAGGACTGTTTTGGTTTATTCAGGGTTTGATAAAAAATTAAATTCATAATTTTTGTTATGGCATTAATTTTCCCTTTAGAAAGATATATGCAATTTTAGGAAAATGTTAAAATGACTGAATATTCTCTTTTTGTGTCATCTAGAATGTGTATGTATTATTGCTTCAAAGCCTGATTCTTTCATTCTAATGAAACAGCACTTGTAGTCTATAGTTTAGTCATGTAGAAGCAAAACTCTTTTTTTCTTAAAGAATTCCTACAGATATATAAAACAAATATCAATAGAGGATATTGTAGGTGCTAGGGCTATGACACAATTATATACATCCACCTGGAGTCTGAGGAAGACATCTTATTTGAAATAAATTCTTTATCATTATTTTTGCTTACCTATATTTTGAAGTCTTAGAGATAGGGCTTCTGCTTCAAAGCCTATTTTCACTGTTTCACTGAATTTGAGAAGAGATTGTATGTAGGCTTTCAGAAAGGGCTTCCTATAAACTGTGTGCAAATTCTAGAAAAACAGGTTGCCTTTCAGTGAGGCTTTTTAATGGTTTCTGAAATTGGCTGAAGAATCTACATATCTTTACCCCACATAGTCTCGGTGTCTGTAGCTGCCTTAGTTTAGCTCTTTTTCTCAGTAAAGCAGAAAATGTACAGTTCCCAGCCCTGTAACACTGAGACGCTCTTGAATGATACATGTCGAGGAAACCTAGATACTGGTATCACTGGCAATTTGCATTGATCTTATTGCCAGAGAATGAAAGACTCTTGAGTTTTCTTGAGAGAGACCAGCTTTTAAAAAGTTAAGTGTATTTCCTTTGTGCAGTGACCTGAGGCCTCACACTGAAGTAGAAAGTTAAGACTTAACCGTTCAGCTCTGTGAAGCAGTCAACTGTTGATTCATAGTCATCACAGAATACGGAGACTCTGGCTCTTACTGGAGAGACAAACACACCATGACCAATTAACTCTGGAGACAGTGCCATGGACAAATTCCACATAATTCTTAAAAAAAAAAAAGAAGAGGCACCAACTCTTGAAGGCTTTCTCAGGAGCCAGAATTGAATTCTCTTTCCCGTATTATGCCCAGAGTCCAACAAAGGCTGTGCCCTCCTGCCAGTCCTTTCATAATGAACAAGCCAAGTGTTCAGTTGTGTTCATGTGGAGGAGGGGGATAACATTCCTTTATGATCCCCAGTTTAGATCAGTTTACCATCCAAAGCATGATATTTGATTACCCTTATTATGTTACTTTGCGTAGCTACAAATGTTGCTAATGGTGTGGCCTGATCTAGCCATATAAAAGTCCCTGTTCATGCTGCTTTACTGGTCAATGCTATAAAAGCCCCTATTGCTAAGGACCCTAGTAATAAGTAATACGAGCCGATGAAGAGGGAGCAGTACTTGGGTTAAGTATGCACTGCAGGCGCATGTATCTTGAACTCCTGGATATATTCCACTGACTGCCTGATGCCTGTTTTTTTCTTCTAAGTACTGATTTTAATCTCTAATATCCAGTATGCCTGGGCCTGAATTGCTTTGAGAATGATTAAAGTTTGCTGGCCTTTTCTGATGACATTCTTCTTTAGCATTGAGGTTTCTATCGTTTCTTCTTTTTCTTTCCTTCCAAAAGTTTCTGACTTAGTTCTCAGTCTTGCAGGAACTAGTAGGAGCAAATGGGGAGAATTGTCCTTTTATCTATTCTAGCGAAGGTAGAAAGTTGAATGCGTTTTCCTTGGAGTAGTGACCTTTAGGCTTTTTTCCTATTTCTTTTTTCTTTACATTTTTATTTTATATGTACTATAATTGACTCACAATGTTGGGTTAGTTTCAGGTGAACATAGGCTTTTTAAATTGTTCTACTCCCATCAGTTAAAAAAACATCTTTGCTTTGTATACACAACACTTTCAAGGTATACATTTTTAACTTACTAATATATTCAAGTGCTACTTAATGTATATGTGATATACACTAGAGCCCATGTAAAAATAAATTTGAAAGAATAAAAGGTGATTTTTTAAAAAAAGTTTATTGTTAATTAGAAGGATTTTATAATACCCTTAGCAGATATGATGCAAGAGGCAATATGGTTTATTTTATTTTTTAATTGGAGGAAAATTGCCTTACAATGTTGTATTGGTTTCTATGGTACAACAGTGTGAATCAGTCATAACACTATATATATATATATAGTAGATATATATATATATATCTACTATATACTATTGTATACTATATATAGTATATATATATATATCTACTATATATATATATATATATCTCCCCTCCCTCAGGAGCCTCCTTCCCCTCCGCTCAACCCCCATGGAACATGGGCCTTGTCCCCAGGCACAATGAAAATAGTACCATCTTTGATACCAGTGGATGACCTAGGCTGTGTAGGTTTACCTTACCTGTTTACCTGTTTTATTCTCATGTAAAATGAGAATAAAATAATATGATGAGGAAACATAATGTTGGGTTGGCCAAAAACCTTTTTCCATTAGATATTGCAGAAAAATCTGAGCAAACTTTTTGGTTTAGCCCCATACTATTATAGTGTGTGTGTGTATGTATATATAATCATGATAGTAATATTTTCAGTTTTGCTTAACACACTGGGTTGATGTGAGACTTGAAGGTCATATGTGAAAGTGCTTTATGAGTTAGAAAGTGTGTAAGACTTAATTCTCTTGCATATGGGACGTGTTGGTGGTTTTCTTTAGTCTTTGCTTTTAGGCCACTATGAAGAATCAGTTTCATACTTATTTTTTCTTTCACAAAGTTGAGGTCATTATTATTAGCTAAGAATAAAATCTCTAGTAAATTTGCCTGGCATGTTTATACTAACTGAATAAACAGAGTTACCGGAAAAACCTGTCACATTAAAACATGCAAACAACAAAAAACATGGAATCAACCTATTTAAGTTATTTTAAGATACTAGTATTAAGTAAAATTTTCCAAGATTGCGGAAGTTGGGTAGGGCCAGACTAACTCTGTAAGCAGAATGATTCAATTACCCTGGGGCAGGTCCAGCATACCTTCCTGGGCCCAGCCTTATATGGAACAGTGGAGACATGGACCTTGACACTTGTTTGATTATGTGACTCTAGTGCTCACCAGCTGAGTGGTATTGGGCAAGTTTCTTAACCTTAGAGAACTTGAGTTTCTTTATCAGTAAAAATAGATGGAACCACTACTTTGGAAGGTTGTTTTAAGGATTAGAGATAATTTATATCAAGTGCCTGGCAGTAGATTCTCTTAATGTGTGGATAGTATCAACTGTAAAAAAAAAAAAATTACACTGTTCCATGTTTGTGCATTCCTGTGTCCACGCAGATCTGCTGTTATAACCCCCATTCATCATTTAGCCTTTCATTCCAGATGTTTTTTATTTAAACTTAGAGGATGAGATGGTTGGAGGGTATTACCGACTCAATGGACATGGGTTTGGGTAGACTCTGGCAGTTGGTGATGGACAGGGAGGCCTGGTGTGCTGCGGTTCATGGGGTCACAAAGAGTTGGACACAACTGAGCAACTGAACTGAAGAACAAATCCTGACACTCTTAAGCATTTCCTCTTATTTCCAAATTTAAATGTTAGCTTAGGGAAGTT
The DNA here is from genome assembly GCA_006410635.1 of Cephalophus harveyi. NCBI lineage: Eukaryota > Metazoa > Chordata > Mammalia > Artiodactyla > Bovidae > Cephalophus > Cephalophus harveyi. The sequence continues at coordinate 69,971 of SJYT01020129.1, read as the reverse complement.
GCTATATAATTTAGTCTGAAAACAAGCTTTCTACTATATTTTCTTCAGACCAAATAAAAAGGATGATTAAGTAAGATGCTCTATGGGAAGCAGGACCACTGAATACATGTTTGTAGGATGTTCCCTAATGTAATATTATTCTGTTCAAATTTTGTTTAATATTTTTAATTATAAAATAAAGCATGCAGAAGAATAGAATAATATAATATATGCTCATTTTCTCCACCCCGATTTAAGAAATGTCAGCAATTTGTATGTATCAGCTCTTTATTTTCTTTAAGAAATAAAACACTAATGATATGATTGAAGGCCCTCTCCCATTTAATCCCTTTCCTCATCTGAAATTGGCGTGTGTTAGTTATTCTTTCTGTCCATCTTACTATTTTTCCATGAACACTTTTCATTAATAATATAAAGTACTTGAAACTTTTTACAAATATCTGCTATTCAGCTTTCTCATTTAACATATGTGTCCATGATTTTTTTTTTCATATTAATACAGATAACTACTTCATATTAACTTGTTGTGGAGTATTTCACTAAATGAATATTCTACATTATCTAGTCTTCTGATGATAGACATTCAGGTTGTTTCCAGTTTTTTGATACTATAAATAATGGTGTGCTTTTACCTATATTTTGACTTATTTATACAAGATTTCCTCTGGGATGAGTTACTAGAAGTAGAATTGTGGGTCATAGAATATGCATATCTTCACCTCTTTTAGATATACTACTTTGGAGAGCAATATGGCAGCAGAAGTGACTGATCTCTTATACTCTCTCCAGCTTGTGTCTCCATCAGTTTTATTTTTGGCAGCCTGATGGGTTGAGGATTTTAGGTCATTGTTTTCATTTGCCTTTTCTGTTTTATGTAGCTATTAAAAGAATGTTTAAAATCTATGCCATCACTCCATTAAATAATCATATATGTACCTAGGTATGTATATATAAATGAGTAATTGTAAATTTAAATAGTCCAAAAGGGTATTGCATAGAATATTCAGAAGCATCTTATCTCAGTATTAATAGTGGGGAACTATTAGCCCTTAGAGCATGATTTCTCAGCCTCAGCACCATGGAAATTTTGCACTGGATAACTCTTTGTTACAAAGGGATCTTCTGTGCATGGTATGGTATGCATACCAGCATCTCTGGTCTCAACACCCTAGATGCCTATAACACCTCTTCACTCATGAGAGTCAGAAATGTCTCTAGACATTGCCAGATGTCCCCTGGGGAGCATAATCATCTCTTGCTGAGGAACCACAGCCCAAGACTAAACTCTGCTTTGTCCTGCCTACCAGAGCTTAAACATAAGACCCCCAAAGGATCAAACCCTTCCCAAGGATTTTTCTGCATTTGAGAACAAAGATTAAGAGTGGTTATAGGGCTTTTTTTTTTTTTTT
>SJYT01020129.1:0-68504 GCA_006410635.1 Cephalophus harveyi | reverse complement strand
CTTCACTTTCTGCCATAAGGGTGGTGTCATCTGCATATCTGAGGTTATTGATATTTCTCCCGGCAATCTTGATTCCAGCTTGTGTTTCTTCCAGTCCAGCGTTTCTCATGATGTACTCTGCATATAAGTTAAATAAGCATGGTGACAATATACAGCCTTGACGGACTAACAATAATAATCAAAATGGTACTATACTGGAATATAGACCAATGGGCCAGAATAGAGAGCCCAGGAATTCACCCTTGTGTATCTGGCCAAATGATTTTTGATAAGGGTCCCAAGACTACACAACGGGGAGAAGACAGTCTCTTTAATAACTGGTGTTAGGAAAACTGGATATCTACATGCAGAAAAAATGAAGTTGGACTCTCCTAATACAATATACAGAAATTAAAGTGCATCAAAGACCTAAAAGTAATACCTAAAATTGCAAAACTCCTCAAAAAATACATAGAGGAAAAGCTTCAGGACATTACATTTGTTGATGATTTGTTGAATCTGACAACAAAAGCTAAGGTAGACAGGTGGGACTACATCAAACTTTAAAACTTCTGTGTATCAAAGGAAACAGTCATCAGAAAAGGCAACTATGGAATGGAAGTAAATATTTGCAAATAATATAGCTGACATAAGTTTAATATCAATTCCCTATAAAACATATAGGGAACTTCTGTAAGGTACAGGCATACCTTGGAAATATTGTGGGTTTGGTTCCAGAGCACCATGAGAAGGCAAATATTGCAATAAAGTAAGTCATATGAATTTTTTCATTTCTCAGTGCATGTAAAAGTTATGTTTATACTATACTATAGTTTATTAATTGTGCCTAGCATTATGCCCCAATGTATATAATTAATTTAAAAAATATTGCTAAAAATTGCTAATCATCTGACAATGAAGGATTGCCACAAACCTTCAATGTGTAAAAAAAAAAATGCAATATCTGTGAAGTGCAATAAAGCAAAGCACAATAAAATGAAGTATGCTTATAACTCTGTTAAAAATGAACAGAGGACTTGCATTAGCAGTTCTCCGAAGAATATACCCATGTGGCCAATAAGCATATACAAAGATATTCAATATTACTATTCATAAGAGAAATGTAAATTAAACCCACAAAATCACCTCACACTCATTAGAATGGCTAATATCAAAGGAACAAGTGTCATCATGGGTGTGGTGAAATTGAAACCTTTGTGCACTGCTGGTGGAAATATGAAATGATGGAGCTATTATGGAAAACAGTATGCTTCCTCAAAAAATAAAAAAAGAATTATCATATCCAGTAACCCCACTTCTGGGTGTATATTGGAAATAATTTAAGGCAATACCTCAAAGAGATATATTTGCACACCTATGTTCATTGCAGGGCTTCCCTGATAGCTTAGTTGATAAAGAATCCGCCTGTAATGCAGCTGACCCCAGTTGGATTCCTGGGTCAGGAAGATCCGCTGAAGAAGAGTTAGGCTACTCACTCCAGTATCCTTGGGCTTCCCTTGTGGCTCAGCTGGTAAAGAATCGACCTGCAGTGTAGGAGAGCTGGGTTTGATCCCTAGGTGGGGAAGATCCCCTGGAGAAAGGAAAGACTACCCACTCCAGTATTCTGGCCTGGAGAATTTCATGGACTGTATGGCCCATAGGGTCACAAAGAGTCGGACACGACTGAGCGACTTTCACTTTCATGTTCATTGCAACATTATTTACACTAGCCAAAAGATGGAAGCAACCCAAATGTCCATCAAGAGGTGAATGGATAAAGACTATGTGATATATATACAATGAAATAATATGCACCTTAAAAAAAGTTCTGTCACATACTGCAACATGAGTGAACCTCAAGGACATTATGCCAAGTGAAATAACAAAAGGACAAATACTATATGATTCCATTCATATGAAGTATTTAAATTAATCAAAGCCATAAAAACAGGAAGTAGAAAGATAGTTGCCTAGGGCTTGGGTGAGGGGAGTGCTAGTATATTATGGGTATAGATTTTCACTTTTTCAAGATGAAAAAATTTAAAGATCAGTTGTACGACAATCTGAATATACTTAGTTTACTGAACTGTAAACTTAAAAGTGGTTAAAATGGAAGTTTTAATGTTCAGTCTTTTTAATCACAATACAAAGTTAAGAATAATTATAGGGATGCAAGAATATCAATTACTCAACAAAGTAAATTTTACAGTGTCTCATCCAATCAAAATTTACTAGGCATACAAAGAAGCAGGAAAATAATGATGCATAATAAGAGAAGAAATCTATCAAACAAAACTGACCTGGAAACTGAGACAGGTATTATGATTATCAGACAATGACAATAAAAGGATTGTTAGATTCCATATGGAGTCATGGAAAATATTTTAATAGACCCATATTGAACTTCTAGACAGAAAATTGTAACATCTGAGATGAACGATATGGTAGATTGGTTTAAGGGCGGATTAGACATGTACAGGGAGGCCTGGCATGCTGTGATTCATGGGGTTGCAAAGAGTCAGACACAACTGAGCAACTGAACTGAGACAATGTAGAAGAAAAGAATAGTGACTTTGAGGCCAGGGCATTAGGAACTATCCAGAATAAAATAGAGAAAAGAATTACAAAAAAATTAAAATATCAGTGATTTGTGAGACAAGTTCCAGTCACCTAATATACATGTATTTCGAGTCCCTGAAAGATAAGGGAGAACAGGAAAAATATTTGAAGAAATCATGGTTAAAAAATTTCCAGATTTGATGAAAAGTGTAATCCTACAGATCCAAGAAGCTCAATTAACCCCAGCAAAAGATGTGTAAGGAAGATTACATCAAAGCACATTACAATCAAATTGTTCAAAAGCAGTGATAACGATCTTAAAAGATACCAAAGAACAAAGGCATATTACATACAGAGGAAGAAAGATAAAGATGATACAAATTTCTTGTTGAAAACAAAAGTATACAAGACAGTGGAGGACCATCATTAAAATACTGGAAGAAAAACCTTTGACCTAGAATTTTTTTTTTTTTTTTTTGGTCGCACAAAACTGTATGTGGGATCCTAGTTCTCCAGCAAGGGATTGAACCCACAACCCCTGCATTAAAAGCGTAGAGTCTTAACCACTGGACAGCCAGGGAAGTCCCTAACCTATAATTCCATACTTAACAAAAATATATTTCAAAAACAAAGATGAATTAGACTTTTCAAACAGGTAAAAATTGAAAAAATTCATCACTAGCAGACCTGCACTACAAGAAATGTTACAGGAAGTCCATCAGGCAGAAAGAAAATGATGCTACATGGCAATACAGAAATACAGATCTATACAAAGGACTGAAGAGCACCAGAAATGGAACTATGTAAGTAAACGTAAGACCTGCTTAAAAAAAAACTGCTTGGATGTGGTGTTTAGTACGTATACACTACATTCTAGCCATACCATCTTTGTCTTTGAGGCTCATTTTGGAATGTAATGATATACTACCTTGTATTATATTTGATGTTAAGAACCTCCGTAGCAGAATTTTAATTCCCAAGCCTCTAAATTTTGTTGTGTAAGAAATGTTTTTATTTTTGTACACAGTATCATTGTCATCAGTACCCGTATAGAGGAAGACTTTTTTAGTTGTACAGGGTAAAATTCAGTCATTTAAAACTGAACTCAGTGGTCTTCCCTGGGTGGTACTTAGTTTTCAGAAATTTCGTGGGTATGAGAGTAAAGAGTTTAGTTCAGGGCTGTGTTTCTCTGTCACTGGCTTCTGCTGAGACTTCAGTTACTGCTTAGTCCCTGGGTGTGGCTGTCCCTCTCTGCTGCCATCTGCAGAAGTGTCTGAATCTCTACTTCATCTGTAGTCCATGTGGTGTCCCTTCTTTAAGACCTTGAATCCGTTCAAGTCCACCTGGTAGTAGTGAAATGATGGAGGGTATGGGAAGAGGGAATGTAAACGGTAAGTTACTATTGATCAATTTCATTCTGTTGTACCTGAGATAACATACTGCCTGTCCCCAGTTCTCATTTCTCTCTGAAACACTCTCTGGATCGGTGGGGTACACGAAAACCTCTCCCTCTTAATTCTTTGTGTCCAGACCACAACCATGCCATCTACCTAGTGACATCTCTTGGAACATCTTAAAAGTGATCTTAACATTATTTATAATGGTTTTAACATTTTTTCCTTATGAATGCTATTGATTACATGTGTAACGCTAACATTGCGATTTAACTTTCTATTTGTGTTTTTTACATCCCCCTTGACTTGTGTGTAAGATCCTCGAATGCCCAGATCAGAGATTTGATGTCTTGATGCTTTTCTTAGTGCTTAGCATTAGGCAAAGTGCATAGTTGGTCTTCAGTAATTATTGGCTGAATGAACAAATGAATGAATGTAAACTTTTTGAGTACAGAGAATTCATCTAATATTTCTTTTACATATCTTATGATGCTTAACATAGTATTGAATACTGAGCAATCCCATATTATTAATTTAATTGAGCTGAGAGTCATTTTAACTTAATTAAACAAATTTTTTTAAATTATTTATTTGGCTGCACCAGGTGTTAGTTGTAGCATGCGGGATCTAATTCACTGACCAGGGATTGAATTCAGATCCTCTGCCTTGGGAGCATGGAGTCTTTGCAACTGGACCACCAGGGAGGTCCCTAAAAAATTTTTTTTGGCTGCACTGTGCAGCATGTGGGATCTTAGTTCCCCGACCAGGAATTGAACCTGGGCCCCCTGCATTGGAAGTGTAGAGTCTTAACCACTGGACCACCAGGGAAGTCCTTGAGAGTCATCTTATGTTAACTCTTTCTACATATATTTACAGTGCCTGAAGAAGTCTAGAGAAGCCAGGTCTTCTACAGACTGCTCATTGAAAATCATTTAAAGTACTGGTTAAAATCAGCTGGGAGAGTTTTATAGATAGAATAGAGAAGGAAGGTGAAACGAGTGTGACTGCATACAAGGTATAATCATTTCATCAATAGGAAGTAAAACTAAGTCAGAAAAATAAAAAACCTAGCCAGTACTAATTGTGATGGCAATTACTCAAGAGGATGTAGGACTTCCCTGGTGGCTCAGACGGTAAAGCGTCTTCCTACGATGTGGGAGACCAGGGTTCGATCCCTGGGTCGGGATCTCCTGGAGAAGGAAATGGCAACCCACTCCAGTATTCTTGCCTGGAAAATCCCATGGATGGAGGAGCCTGGTAGGCTACAGTCCATGGGGTCACAAAGAGTCAGACAGGACTGAACGACTTCACTTTTCAAGAGGATGTAAGCAGACAGTGAATAGATGAATCCAGTTCGTTTCTGTGAGGCTAAAGGAGAAAAATTGCTGAGCAAATGATTCCCCTGGTTTTAGATTTTGGTAGGATTTTAATGATCTTCTACACTTACATTCATATAGCAAATGTTCATTGAGCACCAACTATAGATAAGCAGTGTGTTGGACAGTCAGTATTCAGCGATGATCTGACAAAAGTTGTTTCTTACATCCCCAAATGCTTAGTCCTTGATGGAGGTGTGGTGGACAGAAAATACAGTGTAAAAAATGGCATTCACCAGAGTGTTGAATGACTTTCTTTGGCATCACTGAGCAAAACATTTGCTCAGGGAGGAAGATTCCACTGGGGTATGGTCTTTGACCTGGATCTGGAATGATTACTGGGAATGTGCACCCCACCAGTGGGGTCTGGTTTGCACCCCATATAGCAAGTTTTTATGCTTCCTGGCACCATTGCTCTAACTGACTCTTATACTTTTTAAATTATGGGTGCCAGATTTCTCAGCAGAACAATGAAATTTCATTGCTTCAGTTTAATTTTCATTTAGCTTTTGGGTGGTGGTGTTCAGTCGCTCAGTCGCGTCTGACTCTTTGCGACCCCATGGACTGCAGCACTCCAGGCTTCCCTGTCCTTTACCGTCTCCTGTAGTTGGCTCAAACTCATGTCCTTTGAGTTGGTCATGCCAGTCATTTAGCTTAATGGTCATTTTAAAAAGATATTTTCAGAGACTTTCCTGGAAGTCCAGTGGTTAAGACTCCAGTGCTCCCAATGCAGGGGTCTTGGATTTGACCCCTGGTTGGGGAACTAAGATCCTGCGTGCCATATGGTGCAGAAAAAAAAAAAAAATCTTTCAGTAGGTTGGTGATTTCTCAGTTAAAATTTTTTCTTAAGCAGTCACATATGGGGCTTGTCCTCTAATTACCTTGTCCTCTTTTGTTACTTGCTATTCCCCTGCTGTCTTCTAAGGAAGTTAGATCCTTTGGTGGGAGCTGTGTTGGGTGATGGGTGAAAGGCTGCACGTGGTAGAAGCTAAGGAAAGAGTTGAACTGCTCCATGTAAGATAAATGATTAGGGTAGAGACTAAGGACAGCACACTGAAGCCCAGAGAGGGGACAGTTCAGGAGTTGTGGTAGAGAAGGAGGCTTTCTCCCAGAGGGGAGTTTTCGGGAAAGATGGGATAATTAAAGGAAAATTAGCAGAGTTTTGCCCAGTGCTGTGCAAATTGATGCTTTTGAACTGTGGTGTTGGAGAGGACTCTTGAAAGTCCCGTGGACTGCAAGGAGATCCAACCAGTCCATCCTAAAGGAAATCAGTCCTGAATATTCACTGGAAGGACTGAAGCTGAAGCTGAAGGTCCAATGGTTTGGCCACCTGATGTGAAGAACTGACTTATTGGAAAGGACCCTGATGCTGGGAAAGATTGAAGGCGGGAGGAGAAGGGAATGGCAGAGGATGAGATGGTTCAATGGCATCACTGACTCTACAGACATAAGTTTGAGCAAACTCCGGGAGTTGGTGATAGACTGGGAAGCCTGGCATGCTGCAGTCCATGGGGTTGCAAAGAGTCAGACATGACTGAGCAACTGAACTGTGTGATGTAAATTTTCTTCTCTACCTCTCCATATTTCTTTTTTTTTCTCTCTCCATATTTCTTATTCAATGCATTGTTAGATTGGCTCTAAGGGAAATATGTTGAAGCTGCTGGGCATAGAGTTAGAGTCAAAGACTGGGTGAGGAGGGTCAGGGAGAGCAGAAGTGAACCTCCTGAGGTAGCCCTTACGAGGCAACAGATTGCTGGACTAAGGCAGTGACAGGTAAAGGAGTGGAGAGGACTATTCCAGAATTTGGTTTTGGTGGTAAGTTACTGGTTTTGGAAGGGAGAGAGTAAGAGAGTCAAGATGACTTCAAAGTCATCTTACAGCTGGGGAGAGTGCAGCTGTAGGAGATGTCCCAAGTGACTGGGACTGACCCTGGGAGGAAAGGTCACTGTTTCTGGCTTGTAACGGGGAGGGTGGGTGCCAGTGACTTTCTCCTTCTTTTTTAGTTTAGTTTAATTTTTTTTTTCCTCTTTTGGCCCCAGGACTTGGCTCCATCATGTGGCCCATGGGATCTTAGTTCCCTGACCAGGAGAACCCACACAATTTGCGTTGGAAATGAAGAGTCTTAACCACTAGACCACCAGGATGTCCGATGCCTGTGCTTTTAAATGCATGACATAAACCTAAAAGAAGAAGCATCTCGCTTGCTTACTGATGATGCAAGGGTTCTCCTTGTTCCTGTTCTCATATATTCTCCGAGATCCTGTTAACAACTCAAGAGAGTGGAAAGGCATCTATGTGACAACTGGTGTTGCTCTTCTCAACTGATACTGCATAGGCCTTAGAGCTAAATTTGATTTAATTTAAGCAAACAAAGGGTATATTCTGAAGGTCATAAAAAATATTATACCCTTACAAGTTAATTTTTTTTCCCCTATTTTTTTGGCCATGCCACACAGTGTGCAGAATCTTAGTTCCCTGACCAGGGGTCAAATCCATGCCCCCTGCCTTGAAAGCGTGTTGTCTTAACCACTAGACTGCCAGGGAATTCCCTACAACTTAATTTTTTTTTTTCAAATTCTTTTGTCCTTATTTGCTTTTGACAATTTAAACTATCAATACTTACCATCTTTAATAGTAATAGTGCTCTTGTTAATTTCTAAAGCTATATAACTCATGTATAAACATTAATGCCTGTGTGTCTTAATTTTGACTGTATTTTTCTTTAATAGTTTTCCCTTTGAGTTCTCTTTTGATGTACATCTTCTCATCCAGCATTGCTGATGACTTGTCTGGAACTCTGAACACATTTTATTCCTCAGTCTGACTGCCAGCTCTTTCTCTGTGGAATAAGAAGTGTGGACTGGATTTTATCAGTGTTATAAATAATTAAAATTCATTGTGTCTAGATTTCTTTATTTCCAAGAGTGAGGTGATCAATGTGAATCTACTTTGGAAAGTATAAAATGCTTGGCAAATATATAGTGCTGTTATTAATTTTTGTAGTGCCAAGATTCTGGTGAGAAAATTTCCGGAGCTGGTAGTGGGTACTGCTTTCTTCCATTCTCTGATAGCAAAGGAACTTCATAATTCTTGAGCAAATATCTAGTTGTACTGTGAGGGTACCCATCTCTTGTGAATAGGAAAAGACTCTAACTTGTTCTGTTTGGCTGTTAGAACCCTTCACTGGCAGCACACAGGCTGTTAGAAAAATGATAAAACTATAGATTTGTTTTCTTTTTTGTTTTTGTTTTTTAAATTTTATTTTTACTTTATTTTGCTTTACAATACTGTATTGGTTTTTGCCATACATTGACATGAATCAGCCACAGGTGTACATGAGTTCCCAATCCAGAACCCACCTCCCACCCCATATCATCTCTCTGGATCATCCCCGTGCACCAGCCCCAAGCATCCTGTATCCTGTATCAAACATAGACTGGCGATTCGTTTCTTACCTGATAGTATACATGTTTCAATGCCATTAGATTTGTTTTCTAGTGGTACTTTTCAAGAAAATCGTATTACATTTTGATAGTTAAATTTTTGTCTTATGGCATCCTTTGCATTTGAAAATATTTTTCAGTACTAATGATTTTTATCCATAATTTGTAGAAACTTAGGGTTTTAGCTAAGATTTCTATGGATCCTTGAAAACACACACCTATAAATGATAATTCCTTCTTTGTTAATTAAAGAAATGTCAGAGTTGGATTCTGCAGGTTGTAATGTAAAGGACCTCAGAGGGTCAACTCCAGAAAATACTGGTTTAATTTTTCTGCATAAAACATGAAGACTTTACAGTGTGTTCCGAGCACTAGCAGCGTGTGCTTTGGGGGTTGAAGTTCAGACACTGACACAGAAACACCCTGGGAAGGACTCCACTGCTCACTTGGACACAAGTTGGACCAGAATTTCTGTGTTGCTGTGAGTTATTTACGTAGAGTTTCTTGGCTAGAATCGGGAGAAAAGGAATTATAAACTAACAGCAGGTAAGGCCCAGTTTATTCCAGTGCACTGGGAAATGACTCATGGATTCCTTTCTCTGACAGCACTTTGATATTGGTGTTGAGGCATTCATTCTAAATGAGATATTGGGCAATACAGGCCGTAACAACATAGGCAGTTATCTCCCTAGTGTATACTTTCCCATGACTAAGTCATACGTGGATAATAGGAGCAAAGTAATTTTCCAGAAACAAACAAACAAAAAAGCTGTTGTGACTTCCTCAAAGCTCATTCAAACCCTTCTGCCTATTCCATGAGTTTCTAGCAAGACAGATCTCCCTGTATCCACACTTCATCCTAACAGTTTATCCTGACAAGGAGGGTTCTAGGGCAGCTTGTAACAGGAAAAGGCCACAGGATGTATAACTTGAGATACAGGGATGGGAAGGAATAGATGGGGACTACTGCTATGAAGGCAGTATGTAACGAAGGATCTGGACTTGGCAGACTCCCTGAGTTTGAATCCCAGCTCTGCCACTTATTGGGAAGCTTTTGGCCTCAATTGCTTTAATTGTAAAATGGGGATTATAATATTACCAACCTGATACTGTTGCTATGAGGATTAAATGAGACAGTATGTGTACTGCTCAGAACAGTGCTTGGCGTTTGTGACTGCCCAAGTCTCCCTTGCTATGTTGGGACTTGTGTGTGAGTGCTGTGTCTTGTTTGGGGATGGGGATCTTGGGGAGATTTTATGAGTCAGGTTTATATGACCTTCTGGTGTTTTCATCAATCTTAATCTGTATTTATTTATTTAGTTTTGGCTGTGCTGAGTCTTTGTTGCTGCGCCAGCTTTCTCTAGTCTCGGTGAGCCGGGACTACTCTTCATTGCAGATCACAGGCTCTAGGGTGTGCCAGCTTCTGTAGTTGCAGCACATGGGCTCAGTAATAGCAGCTCCCAGGCTCTGGAGCACAGGCTCAGTAGTTTAGTTGCCCATGGCACATGGGTTTGCTGCTGCTGCTGCTGCTAAGTCGCTTCAGTCGTGTCCGACTCTGTGCGACCCCATAGACAGGAGCCCAACAGGCTCCCCTGTCCCTGGGATTCTCCAGGCAAGAACACTGGAGTGGGTTGCCATTTCCTTCTCCATTGTGTGAAAGCAAAAAGTGAAAGTGAAGTCGCTCAGTCGCATCTGACTTCTAGCGACCCCATGGACTGCAGCCTACCAGGCTCCTCCATCCATGGGATTTTCTAGGCAAGAGTACTGGAGTGGGGTGCCATTGCTTTCTCCGGGCACATGGGTTTAGTTGCCCCGATTTGGGATCTTCGCAGATCAAGGATTGAATTGGCAGGTGGGTTCTTTACCACTGAGCCACCAGGGAAGCACCTTCAGGTGTTTTTGATTGAGTGAGATTAGTTCAGGTCAGGAGAAGATCGTCAGGAGCGCTTGCATTTGCTTTGGAATCAGAGTTAAACTTTTATCTTGGCTTCATGCAAACACAGAGACATGCAGAGGGCAAATGAGATTCTCTATAGCTATAGGTCTTGTTTTCCTGGTATCCTCTGACCACTGGGATGGGCATGAGGCCTGGGCTCTGCCAGTCAGACTCCCCATCCTGGGAATGAGCCTGTCCTCCATGGATGGTGGTGGCTGAGGCATCTGGAGCTAGCATTCCAAAGTGGAACATCATAGTGTCTATTATGGGTCTCCTTAGACCTTCCTGGCACCAGCCCTTCCAGAGCCTGCTTGTTTAACTCTCTCTCAATTCTTTGAGCCAACCTCCAGTGCAGGCCCTTATTGCTTGCAGTCAAAATACCTTAATTGGCACCAATACCAAGCAGGTAGATTAATGTTGCTATTGTCAGTAGGTAAGGGAACACACATGAAGCCAAGAGTTCTAGAAGTCATAGAAAAGTCCTCTTTAGACAATGTGACTTGGAGAAGAATATAATTTGTTTCCTGAGGTGCAAAAAAAAGGTGACTTTTGTCTTACTTGAATGGAAAAAAGAAAAGACTTCAGATTGGTCAATGTGAGTCTGTTGTAAATACAAAGTGTTGCATGCAGCCCATGTCAGAAGTGGAAATTACCATAAGCAAAAGGGCTAAGAGAAAAGTTAAAGACTTTCGAAGGAGTGACACTTTTTGAATAGAGTCACTCAACATCATTGTCATCAAAGAGTTAAAAATGGATTTTTAAAATAAGTATTTATATTTTATTGCATCATCTTATCACCCTGAAAATGTTAAGTTTCTTGAGGGCAATGACATAGCTTACATTTCTTCTGTAATTAAAGCTTACATGGTGATAAGATGCTCTAATATGACATGGATACTTAGTTAAGGATTCCCAGAGATGCAGACGTAGAGAACAGACTTGTAGACACAGCAAGGGAAGGAGAGAGTGGGACGCCTTGAAAGAGTAGCATTGAAACATACATGTTACCGTATGTGAAATAGATAGCTAGTGGGAAGTTGCTATATAATGCTGTGAGCTCAACCCAGTGCTCGTGACAACCTAGAAGGGTAGAGTGGGGAAGGCTGGGAGTAGGTATGTTCATGGCACATGGGTTTAGTTGCCCCGATTTGGGATCTTCGCAGATCAAGGATTGAATTGGCAGGTGGGTTCTTTACCACTGAGCCACCAGGGAAGCACCTTCAGGTGTTTTTGATTGAGTGAGATTAGTTCAGGTCAGGAGAAGATCGTCAGGAGCGCTTGCATTTGCTTTGGAATCAGAGTTAAACTTTTATCTTGGCTTCATGCAAACACAGAGACATGCAGAGGGCAAATGAGATTCTCTATAGCTATAGGTCTTGTTTTCCTGGTATCCTCTGACCACTGGGATGGGCATGAGGCCTGGGCTCTGCCAGTCAGACTCCCCATCCTGGGAATGAGCCTGTCCTCCATGGATGGTGGTGGCTGAGGCATCTGGAGCTAGCATTCCAAAGTGGAACATCATAGTGTCTATTATGGGTCTCCTTAGACCTTCCTGGCACCAGCCCTTCCAGAGCCTGCTTGTTTAACTCTCTCTCAATTCTTTGAGCCAACCTCCAGTGCAGGCCCTTATTGCTTGCAGTCAAAATACCTTAATTGGCACCAATACCAAGCAGGTAGATTAATGTTGCTATTGTCAGTAGGTAAGGGAACACACATGAAGCCAAGAGTTCTAGAAGTCATAGAAAAGTCCTCTTTAGACAATGTGACTTGGAGAAGAATATAATTTGTTTCCTGAGGTGCAAAAAAAAGGTGACTTTTGTCTTACTTGAATGGAAAAAAGAAAAGACTTCAGATTGGTCAATGTGAGTCTGTTGTAAATACAAAGTGTTGCATGCAGCCCATGTCAGAAGTGGAAATTACCATAAGCAAAAGGGCTAAGAGAAAAGTTAAAGACTTTCGAAGGAGTGACACTTTTTGAATAGAGTCACTCAACATCATTGTCATCAAAGAGTTAAAAATGGATTTTTAAAATAAGTATTTATATTTTATTGCATCATCTTATCACCCTGAAAATGTTAAGTTTCTTGAGGGCAATGACATAGCTTACATTTCTTCTGTAATTAAAGCTTACATGGTGATAAGATGCTCTAATATGACATGGATACTTAGTTAAGGATTCCCAGAGATGCAGACGTAGAGAACAGACTTGTAGACACAGCAAGGGAAGGAGAGAGTGGGACGCCTTGAAAGAGTAGCATTGAAACATACATGTTACCGTATGTGAAATAGATAGCTAGTGGGAAGTTGCTATATAATGCTGTGAGCTCAACCCAGTGCTCGTGACAACCTAGAAGGGTAGAGTGGGGAAGGCTGGGAGTAGGTATGTGTGTACTTATGGTTTACAAGAGGGAGGGACAGAGGGGACATATGTATACTTGTGGCTGATACACATTGTTGTATGGCAAAAACCAACACAACATTATAAAGCAGTTATCCTCCAATTAAAAATAAATTAAAAAAAATTCTGTTTTGTCAGACCTGGGCTCTGAGGGGAGACCTCTAAGACTTTTCTCCCTTAACTGGGATTTGCATGTTTCTCTCTATTCGTATTCATTTTTTAAGGCCTCAAATGGTGCCTCTTCTGTAAAGTTTTCCTTGAATCTTCCAGAAGATTCTTCCTTTCCTGTTTTTTTCATTCCAGCCTGTACTGTGGGGTGGCATTCAGTTCATTTTGAGGCCTGACCCCCTCGTAGGAGCTTTGTGAAGGCTCATATTGAAAAGGGGATCCTGAGGTCACTCCAGGCTCCCTGGGTAAGAACTGGCAATTGGAGTCATGTTGGGAGTGGGTGAGGGAGTCTCATGCATTTGCCATTGCTGTCAGCTGTGGTTTATTGACTCCCTTCCTAGATTATAAATTCTTTGTGGTCCCTGTGTTAGTCAGCATTTGATTGCCTCCAGAACTTAGTACAACACCAAGCACCGCAGATGTTCTCAATAAACGTGCTAAAATGGAATGAGGGCAATGAAGGAAGTCACGGTGGAGTCTGAGCTGTGCTTAGAAATAGGAAGTAACATGAAGGAAAATTATGGGACCATCAAGAAGAGGCCTCAAGAGAAAGAGAGGGCCCTTCTCAGGATAGAGTGGGAACCAAGAGTTGCTCACAGGGAAAGAGTAGAGTCTGGAGGCATAGGCTTAGTCAAAATTGTTGAGGCTATAATCTGATGAAGGAAATTGAATGTAGTTTAAAGGGACAAAAAGGACAAGAGAGAATACTTTCTGGGAAACATGAACTTTTGGAATGATTTCCTTCTCTAGAATTTTCTTCTGTTTTTTTTTTTTTTTTTTACTCATATACATGTATCTATTCTTTTTCAAATTCATTTCCCATTAAGCTATTACATAATATTGAGCAGAGTTCCCTGAGCTATACAGCAGTCCTTGTTTATTCATTTTAAATATAACAGTGTATACATGTCAACACCAAACTCCCTAATTATCCCTTCCCCCCATTCGTACCCTCTGGTGGTAACCATAAATTCGTTCTTTAAGTCTGTTTCTGTTTTGTAAATAAGTTCATTTGTATCATTTCTTTCAAGATTCTGCATATAAGGGATATCATACGATATTTCTCTTTCTCTGACTTTCTTCACTCAATATGACAATCTTTAGGTCCATTCATGTTGCTGCAAATGGCATTGTTTCATTCTTATTAACGACTGAGTAATAGCCTATTGTATATGCGTGCCACATCTTTATTTATTCCTCTATAAATAGACATTTAGGTTGCTTCCATGTCTTGGCTATTGCAAGTGATGCTGCAATGGACATTGGGGTGCATGTATCTTTTTGGACCATGTTTTCCTCTGGATATATGCCCAAGAATGGGGTGGCAGGGAAAAGAGGATAATTAGGCAGCTTGTGTAATTTTAAACAGCAATATAGTGATGTCTTGGGAAATTTTTGTAAACTGGAAGTCCAAAACAACAATAAAAGCAGGAGATAGACTTGATAAAGAAGTCTAATAGAGGAGAAAACGAGAAAAAAAGAAGATACTCCATTAATTCCAAAGAAATCAAGAAAGGACAGAGAGATAAAACAGGTGGGAAAATAGAAAACAAATTATAAGGTGGTAGCCTTATGTCTAAACACATCAGTAATTACATTAAGTTTAGTTAAGTAAATATTCCTATTTAAAGATAAAAATTGTTTGAATATTTGATATTAAATTGATGATATACTGCTTATAAGAGCTGTGTCTTAAATATAGGGATTCAGAAAAATTGAAAGAAAGAAGCACTAATCCAAAGAAAGTTGTACTACTGTCAAAGAAAGTTTTGAGGGAAGGAGTCCTAAAGTTTAGCATTTTAATAAAATCTGTTGTTTATTAGTCATATCAATATTAATTTATTGGATTTGATGTGTACTATGTTTATAGAAAATGTTAACATTTGGGGAAGATGGGTAAAAGGTATATGGAGACACTTTTCACAATTTTTACAACTTTTTTGTAAGCCTGAATTTATTTCAAAATAGCAAAGTTAAAATTTAGCATTTTATAATAGAAATGGGTCAGTCCATCAGAGGATATAACAATTCCACATTTATATGCACCTAGATCCAATCCATTCTGAAGGAGATCAGCCCTGGGATTTCTTTGGAAGGAATGATGCTAAAGCTGAAACTGCAGTACTTTGGCCACCTCATGTGAAGAGTTGACTCATTGGAAAAGACTCTGATGCTGGGAGGGATTGGGGGCAGGAGGTGAAGGGGACGACAGAGGATGAGATGGCTGGATGGCATCACTGACTCGATGGACGTACACTTGGGTAACACTTTGTAACTCTGAGTGAACTCTGGGAGTTGGTGATGGACAGGGAGGCCTGGCGTGCTGCGATTCATGGGGTCATGGGGAGTAGGACACAACTGAGCAACTGAACTGAACACACACATACACAGAGGGAGAGCAAAAATTAAACAAAAAGGAGAAAGACACAAATTTGCAATTACTTTGGGAAATTTACAACGAGAAAATTCTCAGTAACTGATAGAAGACAAAAAAAAAAATCAGAAAGAGTTTAGATGATTTAAACAGTATTAAATCTTTTCTATGTACAGAAAAGAAAGAAAGATCTGTCATTTCTAATGTTCATACCCAAAGTTTATTTCAGGCCAATATCTTTGAGAAGCCATGTGATATCTGATAATGTATAGAAATGCTATTATAAGAATAGTTAAAGAGTTTTATTTATTCAGCCTCATTCATTCCTAAATCCTGTGTGCCATGCATCTTTCTTGTTCCCTTTGTATGTTGGAAGCACATTACTGTTCCACACAGCAAATTATAGTATGAATCCTACTGCGGTCTGGGTTAAGTATCCCTTTGGAAATTGCACTAACTTACAGGGACTTGATGCCTAAGGGTACCTATTTTGGGTTGAGCATGGGATAAACCTGCAAACATCTTGTGTGTTTATTTTTTTTACTCTGAGAGACTATGTAAATTACTTGTTTTTTTCCCTTCTGCCTGCATTGAGTTAGTAATTTCCTGATTTTAATGATTTGTTGACTTTGAATGTTCCTTATTGTAGCTAGATTGCCGTGCCCTGCCTCATACCAGAAATATTTGTCATTTCTCATACTATATTACTACTTGGTTTATCATCTCCAGTTAGAAGTGACTTATGAGAGAAGTAGGAAAAACCTTTGTGGATAAAGAGAAGGAAAAAAACAGTACAAAGAAGCCGTAGACTGGGAGGCATTTAGGCTATGAATATAATCTTAATGCTGGTGATTGCTGTGGGAGCAACCGTAAACTAACTGACGCACTGAATTTCTGAGATTAGGTGTGGTGGGGGTAAATTACAAATTACGAAAAAATCTAAGTGTAACTCTATTCAGAAAATATAATTATGGTTAATTTCTTTCCCAATTCAGGTTGTCCAAATGCTCTATCCTTTGAGGAAATGACACCCACCTTTCACCATTTTCTTTTTGTAAATTATGTATGTCATTGCTCTTTGTTATCAATTTGGACTCATTGTTGCAAGTAACAGAAAGCCAGTTTAACTGGCTTTAAAATACAGTTTCAAGTAGCTAGAAAAAGCAGAAAGGCTTTAGCATGGTGGAATTCAAGATTCAGCCCTGCCAGGTGTGGTGGTTTCTCTTTACTCATCATCTCTGCCTTCTTCTGAGTCTTGGTTTTAGCTTCATTCTCAGTCCTGGGTTCTTTCTTCATGGAGGCAGAATGGCTATGGATGCTCTGGCCTCTACACCCTCATCAATAGGGATCCAGAGGAGTGTGTAGGCCCCCCATTACAGAAAGTTGCACAAAAGCTTTCTTCTGTTTTGTTGGCTCCAACTGGGTGATATGCCTGTCCCTAAACCAAATCACTGTGGCTGAGAAGTATGATGTGCTGACTGGCTTGGACCCAGAGCTTTGCTCAAATGTCATGGATAGATTATAGGGAACGAATAGAACCCCCCAAATAAAATTAATGCTGTTACCCAAAGTTCAGAGACAGTTGCTAGAGAAGAAACAAAGCATGTGGAGAAAATAATACTTGAAGTGTTGCTATTGTAATACAATATGATAGGAACTTGGGTAACACTTTGTATTGAATTTTCTCGGCCAGAGAAGTCCTAAAGTGGGGATGGGGTTAGCGGAGAGTAGATGGGATATAAATAATAAATGAGAAGAGAAGATCCTGGGATGGCGGGCAGATCCAGTTACCTGAGTGGGAATGCGATTGATGGGCTCATGACCTGCTGGCCCCTCGTCTCTCAGAGGAACTGACCCTTGGAAATGTCCCTCGTTGGGATCAGGGATGTTGTGAGTGGTATACAGCTGAGGTTGCGTTTTCATACATCAAGGGACTAAATATTTTCCTCTGGCCCTTAGAATGAGCTAATTTGTTTGGAGTGTTTCTAGAGAGACACAGCATTTCCTCTGAGGCCCTTAGTGGGGCCAAGTGGGATAACTTAAAATTAGGGAGCCGCAGAACAAAAATTAATAGACCAGAGTTCTAGTATGATACCCCTGGTGTTTATAATAATTCAAATTGTTTGCCAAATTTAAAAGTCAAAGTTCATATAAAAATGTGGATCTCTGAAGGAAAAAAAAAAATTTTTGGCTTCCCTTTAAACACCAGAAGATCAGGCAACTTTGGGCCTGATTCTGCTAGACAACAGTTTACTTGGCTTCCCCTTTTAGAGCCCCGGTTAGCATCATGGACACATCAGGAAAAGGGGTAGAGAATGGGGAGTCAGATACAGGGACCTTCTATATAGGATATAGGGACCTCCTCCCTCATCTTGGACTTAAGTAATGGGGAAGAATTTCCATGGCTTGCAGAACAGAGATATTGCTGAGCTTGGGGTCATAGGGCTTCATTGGCCAGTAGGCTCTGAGAAGTACCGATTGCCACTTCATAGATCATAATAACCTCAGTTTTCAAGTTAGTTATATTCATTTAATTTTGAATTTAGAGCTTGAAGCTTCAGGAAGACTGGGAACTAAGGCTTCCCGTTGTTTCACACCTCCAGTGATTCTAATTACAATCTCCTAAACATATTCTTGACTTAAACTTTGATCAATAAATTCTACTTTATATCTTTCCAGTTCAGTTCAGTTGCTCAGTCGTGTCCGACTCTTTGTGACCCCATGAACCACAGCACGCCAGGCCTCCCTGTCTGTCACCAATTCCTGGAGTTTATCTAAAACTCATGTCCATTGAGTTGGTGATGCCATCCAACCATCTCACCCTCTGTCGCCCCCTTCTCCTCCTGCCTTCAATCTTTCCCAGCATCAGGGTCTTTTCAAATGAGTCAGCTCTTTGGAACAGGTGGCCAAAGTATTGGAGTTTCAGCTTCAACATCAGTCCTTCCAATGAACACCCAGGACTGATCTCCTTTAGGATGGACTGGTTGGATCTCCTTGTAGTTCAAGAGACTCTCAAGAGTCTTCTCCAGCACTGCAAAAGCATCAATTCTTCGGTGCTCAGCTTTTTTTATAGTCCAACTCTCACCATACATGACTACTGGAAAAACCATAGCCTTGACTAGACGGATATTTCTTGACAAAGTAATGTCTCTGCTTTTTAATATGCTGTTTATGTTGGTCATAACTTTCCTTCTTTTAGCTATCCATTTAATGTAGTTTCCTATTTCTCAACTTAAAAAAAATTTACTAACTTTGGCTCACAGAGGGGCAGAGCTTTCCCTGCCCCTTGGACAGGCTGCAGCAGAGGAGCTGTGTCTACACCGTGGAGGCATGGCGGATCCTTTAGAACACCTGTCCAGGTGGACCTGAGGGCACCGGGCGGGAGATGAGCTTTACATATTGTCCCTCTCTGCGTAGGCTAGTGCCTTATCACTTCTGCACTTGCACCCACTGTAGGTATTAGGGTTTCAGAACTGAGCCAGCCCTTATTTGGTTTTAGTCAGGAATAATGAGGAGAACTCTGATAAGGGCATTGTGAGAAAAGGCCAAATTATTATCATTTTTTTACACACTCATTTAATCATTCAGTGAGCAACACACTCTTACAACTACTCATTCAGTTGCGTAAGTCAAATGACTTCTGAACCTCTGTGCCTGTATGACTGAACCCCATACACAAAGTATTGAAGGTCAGAGTTGTGGTGCCAGAGGCTTCTGGTGTCTGTCCTTGGGATAGTTATTTTTTCCAAGCCCTTCTGTATAATCTGCTTTTTTTGGGTCTGAGTCCACTTTTGGACTCCAAATACTTGTTGACTCAACACATACTTCTACATAGGTATTTTGATTTGGGTCAGGCCCACCTCTGATTTGCACTTTGTTTTAATAAAGAAAGAGAAATAGAGAGAGTTTTGCTGCAACATGAGTCCTTCACCTGCTCAATGCTTCTCTGAGAACTCCTGTTTCTGTTTTCTTCAAAAGTTTTAGGTCTCTTTTTCTCATTCTTGTTTTCTCTCCAATGCGTATGTTTGCATGTGCTGTGTACATATACATGCATGTGTACACACACACACACACACACACACATACCCTTTTAGCCTTCTTGTATTCTACTCCATATGCTATGCTTGCCTTGGCTACAATTCATCCAGAAAGTTCCAACCCAGGATTATATATGATATATACTGAATGACCCTACAGTAAGTGATATATAGTATAGAAGAGGTGCCTTTAAATCCAGATTAAAACAGAAAGTGAATTAGGACTTGATTCTAATCTGTTTACCAGAGAGACGTAATCATAAGATTACATTGTCATTTACCCCAAAATCAGTTTTAATTAAGCTTCTCAGGTGTTTACAGTTGAACTTGGTCAGTATTATATTGAATGTTGTTTTAGAAGAGACTGATTCTTATTCATCTTTAAATGTCATTAGTCCAGTCAAATAATACTTATTCATTGAGTATTTGAATGAATGTAAGCTCCCCAACTAGAGGCTTCATAATGGGGCTTTGAAGTAAATGGATGTAGAAAGATCTTGGTGGAAATTCTAGCAGCCACTCAACGCTCAGAAGCCAACCCCAATTCCATGCTCAGGTGTACAGAGACACAGAACTACGGTGAATGTAACTGAGGCTAGTCACGGAGGAGACCCATGCAATGAGTGGGGACAAGATGTATACAGATTCTCTCTGTTCTTCTCTACTTTGCTGATGGAGCTGGTGATGGACAGGAAAGCCTGGTGTACTGCAGTCCATGGAGTCACAAAGAGTAGGACATGACTGAGCTACTGAATTGAACTAGGAAAAAGTTGGCAAAAATTATTTTGCAAGATTTAAGAGAAAGGTTGACTAAAGATTATTTTGAAAGATTTTGAACCCATGTGGCTTCAGAATTTCAGTGCCATCTTTGTGCCTCTAATACTCAGCACCATGAACAGGTGCTCATAAGTCATTGTTGAATAAATAATAAGGAGGTGAGAGAATGAGGACTGGTTACTGAGAATGAGGACTGGTTACTGAGTCTTTTCACCCATCTGTTGGTGACACATTTCCCATGGACCATTGTTTGGTTTGGCCTTTTTTTGACCTAGTACCATCCCTGCTCTTGGGGCTTCTCTGATGGCTCAGATGGTAAAGAATCTGCCTGCTAATGCAGGAGACCTGGGTTCGATCCCTGGGTTGGGAGGATCCTCTGGAGAAGGGCATGGCACCCCACTCCAATATTCCTGCCTGCAGAATTCCATGGACAGAGGAGCCTGGTAGGCTTCAGTCCATGGGATCACAGAGTTGGACAGGACTAAGCAACTGACACTTTCACTTTTTCATCTCTGCTCTATGAAGGGAAATATCGCTATTAATAAATTTTACTAATCTTTTCCCATATATATAGTATGATAAGACCATGAGGAACACAAAAAGAAGAAAACATTTATCTTTTACCTGCAAAGAGACAGCAATGATGTTAGGAAGATAAGAATAAAATAACAAAATGTGACTATTACAAGACAACACATATTCAAGAATACAATAATGAATGTATTATTGTATCCATCGCCATCACAATAATGTATGTAGATAATACATAAGAGGCAAGGAAAAGACAGAGGTGCTTATATCTAAGGCAGGTGGGAAGGAGTTAAGGACATGTCAGGACTGGTGAGTGGAGTGTTGGTTGAGAGTTAGGGGCAGAAAGCATGTCAACTTGGTAGTGTGGGGAGTAATGAGATGGTTAAGACTTGGAAAAACTAAAGAGGGGAAGAGCCCCAACATTAAGATAGCAATAACAATATTGTTATTTTTTGTCTTGTTTGTTTTAGCAGGAGATTGGCAGGCCTTCCTTTGAGAGGTCACAAATGAGTCAACTTCGAGCCAAACCCCTCATCAGTTCAGTTCAGTCGCTCAGTCGTGTCCAACTCTTTGCGACCCCATGAATCGCAGCACGCCAGGCCTCCCTGTTCATTACCATCTCTCGGAGTTCACTCAGACTCACGTCCATCGAGTCCGTGATGCCATCCAGCCATCTCATCCTTGGACTGGTTGGATCTCCTTGCAGTCCAAGGGACTCTCAAGAGTCTTCTCCAACACCACAGTTCAAAAGCATCAATTCTTTGGTGCTCAGCCTTCTTCACAGTCCAACTCTCACATCCATACATGACCACAGGAAAAACCATAGCCTTGACTAGACGGACCTTAGTCGGCAAAGTAATGTCTCTGCTTTTGAAAATGCTATCTAGGTTGGTCATAACTTTTCTTCCAAGCAGTAAGCGTCTTTTAATTTCATGGCTGCAGTCACCATCTGCAGTGATTTTGAAGCCTAAAAAACTAAAGTCTGAAAAAAAAAAAAGTCTGACACTGTTTCCACTGTTTCCCCATCTATTTCCCATGAAGTGATGGGACCAGATGCCATGATCTTCGTTTTCTGAATGTTGAGCTTTAAGCCAACTTTTTCGCTCTCCTCTTTCACTTTCATCAAGAGGCTTTTTAGCTCTTCACTTTCTGCCATAAGGGTGGTGTCATCTGCATATCTCTGGTTATTGATATTTCTCCCGGCAATCTTGATTCCAGCTTGTGTTTCTTCCAGTCCAGCCTTTCTCATGATGTACTCTGCATAGAAGTTAAATAAGCAGGGTGACAATATACAGCCTTGAAGGACTCCTTTTCCTATTTGGAACCAGTCTGTGTTCCATGTCCAGTTCTAACTGTTGCTTCCTGACCTGCATACAGATTTCTCAAGAGGCAGGTTAGGTGGTCTGGTATTCCCATCTCTTTCAGAATTTTCCACAGTTTATTGTGATCCACATAGTCAAAGGCTTTGGCATAGTCAATAAAGCAGAAATAGATGTTTTTCTGGAACTCTCTTGCTTTTTCCAGGGGTTAGTCCTGGCTTAACTCCTTATAATGGTGTCTAATTATGTTTTCCAGGATGGTGCAGGCACTTAGGAAGTTATTTTGCTTATTTGAGAAAAAGTTAATTCATAGTAACCATAACTACTATTTAAAAAAATAGTTTGGGGGTTAAAAATTTCTAGCTGTTAGCAATCAAATTAATCACTTTTTAGGAATGTTTACCTAACATGTCTGCTCTTCGTAGACTGAATGAGTAAGTTGAGCTCAATTCTGTCAGACCAGAAGGATGCTCAAGGAAAATTTGAATTAGTGTACCCATTAAAAATTCTCTCTGTCCAAAGGGCTATCCAGGTTGGTATGTAGAATAGGAGACTAATATTTAACAAACTCAGTGGTATCCCAATTCATACTTCTATTAGTGAGTCGGTGGACTTTCCTGTTAACTAAAAGTCTGATTTGAAAAACTGAACAAGTTAATACAGAACATGAATGTCTGCTTTTTACAAAATGAATGATGCAGTGAAATGCGATCAAAAAAGGCAATTGCTGGAAATATTACAGACAGATGAAAATATTTTTCCAGATTTCCTTTACACTAGAAAGAAAACTCTTCAAGAAATTTATATTTCTTTGCGTTTACTTTTTCACATAGGGATATATTCCAGTGACCCTGTGATCTTTCAGCTGTAATGGAAAATTGAATATAGAATGGAACAGGCAAAGAGGAGGGCTGTGGTGGGAGCTAGGATCACAGCTGGTGAAGAAGGGAAGGAGGGGACCCAGTAGAAGGTACTGAAATGCCCTGGAACCTCTGATCCTAGTCACTTCTCTAGAGAGACACCATCAAGGCTTTTACCATAAAAAAGTCAGGTAGCAAAGAAATATCACATTTCTTAATATTCTATTTTTTGGCCACGTGACTTGGGGGTTCTTAGTTCCCGGACCAGGGATTGAACTGACACCATCAGCAGCAAGACTATGGAGTTCTGAGTGCTGGACAGCCAAGGAATTCCCTCTTTATGTCCTTGAAAGCAGCTTTATTTTGACTGTGATGCCTCATCCTGCCTGAGTCCTGTCAAGTCTTAGGCACCTGGAATCTGTCCATCAGCCTCTGTTGTCTTGGGATCTTAGAGGTGGCAAAAGCTGGGAGGAAGTGCCCCCATCCTTGGTCCTTCATCCTCTGAGGGGGCCTGGGAAACATCCACTGGCTCAGCCCGTGAGTCCCTCCAGCAGAGGTCCTGTGGCACTTCGTCCCTTCTCTCTGCCTTCCCTGGGGCTCTTTGCTCACATCCACAGCTTCCCCTCCGTTTCCACCAGGATAATCTTTCCTCCTCTCCATCTTCCTCAGAGGTGGTCTTCTCCTGCCGCCCCATTCCCAGCACAACCAGCCTAAGTGAGCCCCAAGAAGGCTTGTGCTTCTGTCCAAAGACTGAAGGGACCACAGGTTCCAATCCGCTTTTGCCTTCTGGGCTGCCAGAATTCCTAAGACAAGATTTAGTTATTGCTTTTTAAACAGGGTGGGAGAATAAATACAAGTTTATATTTCAATAAATTATTCTGCCCCAATAATATTAACTATTTTTATTGCTTATGATTAAAGTATTAAAGAGATTATTTCCCCCCCGCCAAGCCTTGAGGGGCTTTGGGAAATTTTCTCCTTTTCAAAACATATTCTTTTGCTATCTTTATTATTTTTACTGAGTTTAAAAATTAAAGTAATGAGTTATTTAAAACAGATGTTAAAAGTTAACCATAATTGTTTCGAATTTCTCATTAAAAAAAAAAAGATCAGCTCTAGCCCGCAAATGTGTCCCTTACCTCCTTCTCCACATGCATGCGTGTGCCAAGTTGCTTCAGTCATGTCCGACTCTTTTTGACCCTATGGATCGTAGCCCGCCAGGCTCCCCTGTCCTTGGGATTCTCCACGCAAGAATACTGGAGTGGGTTGCTATGCTCTCCTCTGGGGAATCTTCCCAACCCAGGGATGGAATCCACATCTCTTAAGTCTCCTGCATAGGCAGGTGGGTTCTTTGCCACTAGCACTACCTGGGAAGCTCCTTCTCCGTAGGCAAACACTATTCTTAATTTTTTGTGTCTTTCCCATGTGTTTTTAAGTTTTACTACAAATGTATGGTAGGGTAAATGATATGTATTCTGTGTTTTATAATTTACAATAATTGGTATACTGTATGTATCCTTTAACACTTTGCTTTTTCCATTTACTATTTTTTTAAGAAGCAGGTGGATGTAGTTCATTTATTCTACTGTTGTATAAATATTCTGTTGATTAAACAATCATGTATGTTCCCAGTATTCAACTAAAGAAACAGGCAGTTGCCCTTAAAACATAAATACGGTTGGAATAATTTAACACCTTGAGGGTTTGTTAGTCACTCATACAAAAGTGTCAATTGGTCCTCAACCCTTTCTTCACAACTATGTGTGTGGGGGAACTACGTGTGATGCTTGCAGTGAGAGAATAGGGATAGGGATATTAATTGAACTGTATGTAGAATTTGAGAGCTTGGGTTAAGAAACTGATTCGTTTTTTAATCTTTTATTTTGTCTGCCTTCCTTGGGCAGGTTATCTAATCTCAATAGTCTTCTAATTTACATTTTAAGGGAGGATGTTTGTTCCATCAGTAGAAGAATAGGTAAACGGTGAGCTTATTGTGTGAAAGTTCTAAATATTTGCCATCAGTGTTTACAATACTAGAGAAGGGGGCGTGAGGGGAGAAGGGAATTCTGGAAGATGGGCTAGGGGGAAGGCGGCGTGCCCTGAGTCAGTGGCTCCCTCAAGAATTCAGAATCTCAGGTGACCTGGACCGAGGACCGCAGTGAGAGGAGGGAAAGCAGAAGAGCTGGGAAGCCAGAAAGTACCAGTGAAGACAGCTTTGGTCCCTCACAGTTTAGGCCTTGGGGATTGGTAGAAAGGCATCAGAGTCTTGGTGGTCTCAGAGTTGTTTCTGATGCCTTTTTTTCTGAAACTGTCCAAAGAACTTTAGAACCTGCCAACCATAAAGAGCTACTTAGGCTAATTTTGGTAAAGCTTTTAGAGGTTCAAGGAAGCTAGAAATTTGAGGGAGGAGAAAAGATCAGATCCAATTTCATCTAAATTAAGAAGTCCATTTTTAGAATATACTTTTAACTTTCCAAATTTATGTTTGGTTGTGTCAGGGTACACTTAAGAATTAAGACAGGGAAGAAAGGTTTTACTTGGTGAAAGAAGGCGTTATTTAAAATTATATGGGCTTAAAAAAGAAAAAACAGGAGGAAAGAAGAGTTGAAATTATTGAAGATGTATAGGACACATGTCAAAAGCCATGGGAAGACGTACCCGTCTAGGAAATCCAGGATAACCTTCCCTGTTGTTGGGTCTCTGACACTGATCCTGGCTGTCTCTGGGCTCCTTTTTATAGGACTGACTTTGGGAAGCTGTGCTGTTCTGAGCTGTCTCAGGCATCCAGGTAGGTGAGCATCAGTGCCAGGTGTTTGGGTACCAGTTAGTGATGTGTGCTTCATTTCTAAAACTGCAGAGTGAACTCTAGTGACTCTCTGTTTTAGTGTTTCAGGATTGACAAGTTATATGCTTGATAAGTATGAGTTGACCTAGTTAGAAGTTTTTCCCCAAAACTTTACAAAGAATTTTACAGAGGCTGATTTCTTTTAAAATGCACATTCTTATTTCACAGGTATAGATGCTTCATATATTACATAAATTATGATTATTGGACAGTTACATATTTATACATTTTATGGTTTGATATCAGATTATATAGGGGAGACTTCAGAACGTACTGGCCTAGAGGAAGGAATAAGACGCAGTAGGGTTCTGCTACAGCTTGGTTAGGAGCCTCTGAGAGTTCTTCACTTTGGGACACTGAGAAAGTTATTCAATCCTCTGAATCATCCCTTTGTCAATTATAAAATGAGGACAGTACCTGCCTTATGGAGTCATGAGGAAAGAGAATGGACACAAAGCATTTAAGAGAGTGCATTAATCATCTAACTACGGGACTAGTGAGAAAAATAAATATTGGGCTACTAGCTATAGGGTCCGGAGAAGGCAATGGCAAGCCACTCCAGTACTCTTGCCTGGAAAATCCCATGGATGGAGGAGCCTGGTAGGCTGCAGTCCATGGGGTCGCTGGAAGTCGGATGCGACTGAGCGACTTCACTTCACTTTTCGCTTTCACACAATGGAGAGGGAAATGGCAACCCACTCCAGTGTTCTTGCCTGGAGAATCCCAGGGACGGGGGAGCCTGTTGGGCTCCTGTCTATGGGGTCGCACAGAGTCGGACACGACTGAAGCGACTTAGCAGCAGCAGCAGCAGCAGCTATAGGGTCATTGGGGTTTTCTTCTAAAATGTTACATACTACTTTGAAAATTTAATTCTCTTCTGTAAAGTTTTAGGGGCTTTCCTGGTGGCTCAGACAGTAAAGAATTTGTTGGCAGTGTGGGAGACCTAGGTTAGATCCCTGGGTTGCGAAGATTCCCTGAGAAGGAAATGGCAACTCACTCCAGTATTCTTGCCTGGAGAATTCCATGGACAGAGGAGCCTGGTGGGCTACAGTCCATGGAGTCGCAAAGTTTTAAAAAGTCTGTGCTATCTTATTGTAGCAGAAACATTTTCCCATGGAAAAACATCATAGTAAGCAATTTATTTGGGATCATGTAGCTAGAACAATTTTTTATACATCAAATTCAACAGCTGTATTTTCTCAGCCAACAGTGTGTTACTCCTGATAAGTTTATTGTGCAATATAAAAATGCTTGTTAAGGCACGCTATGTAGTGTATTTAGTTTTTTGCGTTGTACTTGATTATCATAATTTTGCAAAAATCTAGTAAAACATTGACACTGTATGCATGAGTCTGCACTTATGAAAGAGGCAATATGTTTTCCATTAACCATTCTACTGCTAAGTCTTCATTCCTTTGTAGAAAGCTATACATTATTTTGCTATTTTAATTGTAGTATTTTGCCTCTAAGGAAATAGGCAAATATTATTTAAAATTGTAACATATAGTATAAGAACTATATATAGTAATCTTATTGTCTATCTATCAGTATTCAATAATGTATACTTTCAGACCACTAGTATTTATTTTATTTGTTTCCATTGTCTTTCCACGATTACTTCTTTTTTAAAAAAAAATATTTATTTTTGACTGTGCTGGGTCTTACTGTTGGTTGCAGCATGTGGGATCTAGTTTCCTGACCAGGCATCAAACCCGGGTCCCCTGCATTGGGAGTGTGGAGTTTTAGCCACTGGACCACCTGGGAAGTTCCCATCACAATTACCTCTCTTGTTTTTCAGTTATTTTTGATTTTGGCTCCCTTTAGTCTAAAAAAGTGACTAAAAATTTGTAATGAAAAATAAGCCCCCTTTTCACTTGGCCTCCAATTCCCCATTTCCCCTAGAAAGGCAATCGCTATTACCTTTCTTTGTATCCTTCTGGAGATGCTTTTATAAATATGCAACTAATATAGCTCCCCCCACCTTAGCCATACTTAACTTTCTGCTCCTTGTTTTGTTCTTTTAATAAGATATCTTAAAGGGACTTTCTTGGTGGTCCAGTAGTTAAGACTCTATTACCAATTCAGGGGGCAAAGATGCTATTCCCGGTTAGGGAACTAAGATCTTGCATGTCGCGGCCAAAAAAAAAACAAAAACAGAAGAATATATTTTAAAGATTGTTCTGTGTCTATTATTTGCTTCATTTAAATACTAAAGGACTTGTATAATGTTACAAACTTCTTTATACTTATAATAACATTTGGGTAAATTGCTCTTTCACTAATTTTACGTGCTGGTTCTGCTGGATTATGGGAGAATAAAAATATTTTATGTAATTAACAAGTGACGTACATTTAAATAGGCAGAGTTGATTCATTGGAAAAGACTCCGATGCTGGGAGGGATTGGGGGCAGGAGGAGAAGGAGACGACAGAGGGATGAGATAGCTGGATGGCATCACTGACTCGATGGACGGGAGTCTGAATGAACTCCGGGAGTTGGTGATGGACAGGGAGGGCTGGCGTGCTGCGATTCATGGGGTCGCAAAGAGTCGGACACGACTGGGCGACTGAACTGAACTGAGCAAAGAATAGAACGCCAGGTGTATTTATCATTTCATATGCAAGGTCAACACAAGGACCGTTAATTTGCAGCATTTCTGTGGTGTGCAAATGCTAAAATTGGACCACTATTTTTAAAACGTCAGGCAAGGGATAGAAACGATTCTGAATATGGGAAAGGATATGCAGAATGACCAAACCACAGAAACTGGAAGCCAGCCACAACAGAATTAGCATTTTGCAGACTGGGAGGTTATTCTTGAATGTCCTAAAAGGACTGTTTCATCTCTTTAAACACAAAATAAGTAAACATTCTAAAAGTGAGAATTCAATAAAATGTGAATATGTACTTACTGCTAACATGTAAGAAACTGCAGTTACTGCCTTTTTCTTACTCTACAGAACTGAGCTCTTCAGATGTTTTTTAAAAAGTGTAGAATGAAATAGAGGGCAATGGTGTGGGTATGTATTTAAACAATTTAATTACATATTTAGTTAGAATTGGGCCCCAGAGTAACTGTAAGATATAGAAATCTGTCATTGTGCAACCTACTGAATAGGAGAACAAATTTCCAAATGATAGGACTGATAAGGGGTTAATATCCAACATATATAAACAGTTCATATAACTCAAGGTCAAAAAAACAAACAGCCCAATTAAAAAATGAAGATAAGAACTGAATAGACATTTTTCCAAAGAGGAATTACAGATGATCACAGCCACATGAAAAGATATTCAACATCACTGATCATCAGGGAAATGAAAATCAAAACCAAAATGAGATATCACCTCACACCTGTAAGAATGGCTATCATCAAAATGACCACAAATAACAGATGTTGAAGAGAATGTGGAGAAAAGAGAACCCTCGTACACTGTTGGTGAGAATGTAAATAGTGAAAGTGAAAGTGTTAGTCACTTAGTTATGTTGACTCTGGGACTCCACGGACTGTAGCCTGCCAGGCTCCTCTGTCCATGGGATTCTCCAGGCAAGAATACTGGAGTGGGTAGCCATCCCTTTCTCCAGGGAATCTTCCTGACCCAGGGATCAAACCTGGATCTTCCACACTGTGGGCAGATTCTTTACCATCTGGTGGAAGCCCGCCATGGACAACAGTAGGGAGGTTTTTCAAAAAACGAAATATAGAATTACCACGCTGCTACTGCTAAGTCTCTTCAGCCGTGTTCGACTCTGTGTGACCCCATAGACGGCAGCCCACCAGGCTCCCCCGTCCCTGGGATTCTCCAGGCAAGAACACTGGAGTGGGTTGCCATTTCCTTCTCCAAGAACTACCATAAAACCCCAAAATTCCACTCCTGAATATATAACCAAAACCCCCCAAAATGCTTTCTGAAGATACTTATACCCCAATGTTCCTAATAGTTTTATTTGCAGTAGCCAAGATATGGAAGCAACCTAACTGTCCATCAGTAGATGAATGGCTAAAGAAGATGTACGTACACATACACAGACACAATGGAATGCTGCTCAGCTGTAAAAGAGAATGAAGTTTTGCCATATGCAGCAACCTGGATGGACTTGGAGGGCATTATGCTAAGTGAAATAAATCAGAGAAAGACAAATACTGAATGATATCACATACATGTGGGATCTAAAAAATACAATAAACTAGTGAATATAACAACAAAAAAGAAATGGACTCCCAGATTTAGAGAACAAACCAGTGGTTACCAGTGGGGAAAGAGAAGGGCAGGGGCTACACAGGGATAGGGGATTAAAAGGTGTAAACTATTAGGTATAGAGTAAGCGACAAGGATTTATTGTTCAGCACAGGGAATATAGCCAATATTTTATAATAACTACGATGGAGAATAACCTTTAAAAATTGTGAATCACTATATTGTATACCAACTGTACTTTAACAACAACAACAAAAAATGTCTTTTGAAAGAACAACAGAAGTCCTAAACAACTTGGTTTACAGATCATGAATGACAAATGCACTGTACTCTTTAGAAGGATTCACATGATTTTTAAGCAATCAGTGAAAATTTTAATTCAATTATTTCAAAAAATTACATGTTTTCCCCCAAATTAGAGATGTTCAGGGATGATGTTGAACCTCTTATATAAATATGTGTATAAAAATTTTTTTTCCTACTTAGCTTCAGTACTTATTTAGTTCATTTTCACTTTCTGAAATACACATTAAAGTAATTAGGTGTGTATAAGAGGTATACATAATTTGTATTCACCTTTAACTTTATATTGAATAGTCAAACCACGAAGTCACTTTAAAAATAGGAGTTGCCTTGTTACATGTCAGAAGTATTAAAAATGTAAGTAGTTCTTGGGAATTCTCTGGCAGTCCAGTGATTAGGACTTGGCGCTTTCACTGCTGTGGCCTGAGTTCAGTCCCTGGTTGGGGAAATAAAATCACTGCAAGCTATGAGGTGTGGCCCCCCCCAAAAAAGTCAACAATTCCTCCTTGAGATATTTATTTATAGCAATAAACATGGATATGTACAGATATTTATCTGTAAGGCTGTTCATTGTAGCATTCATTTACAATGTAAAATTGGAAGCAATGCAAACACTGTGAAACAAGGGATTTACTAAAAAAAGTTATTCTGTGGCCACTAAATATTATGTTGGTACATATAATATATTAGCACAAAAATTATACTCACATTTTCACACCCCAGTAAAGGTACAGGTGCATTTGAAAAGCAGACCAGAAAGATGTAGATGACAAAAAGTACTAGTTGATATTTCTGGAGAGTAGGATTGTGAATAAGATACATTTCTGATTTGGGCGTTTGTTACCAATTATTTTCTACAATGACTATTACATGCCTGCTTTTCTTACAATCCAGTTTTACATCAGTTTTCTTTTCTTTTTTTTTTGGTTTTAGTTTGTTTCTCCTGCTTGGAATAAGAAAGGTCCCACTAATCTGGGAAAGACCTCGGTCAAGGAAAGGGAGAGGAGGTGGCTGTGGTTAAATAATGTAAAGTTGAACGTTTGAGCCACAGGCTCCATCCCGAAATCATCAGCCTCTCACTTACATGATTCACGTCCTAAAATTTTACTTTTCAACCACATCCTGAGTATTTTTAAATGCTATACTTTTCTCAACTTGAAATGCTTATTTTACTGAAACAGTGAAGTCAAATGGAAAGGAAAATTATACAAGCCATTGAGAAATGCCTTTGCTTTGGATAAGCAGGGTGTGAAAAACCAGTGTTTTCTTCCCTTTATTGAATCTCAGTTATTGTCTGGCTGACCTGTTGGGAAAGAGTGTTACCAGGGTATCTATTTCTACTTGTTCCTTCTCAGCCTTACCTCTCAGGTGGTTTCTTCCAGATTATTTACTGCCTGTGTCCTCTGTTCTTGTTTAGATAAATGTTTCCAAAGGGCTCATGTTCTTTTTTCTCACATTGCTTTTTCCAGATATAAAGACCTGAAGGTAGTCTTTCCTATTCAGAGATGGAGAACAGTACCACCACCATTTCTCGGGAGGAGCTGGAGGAACTACAAGAAGCCTTTAATAAAATAGGTATGCTTGAGAAAAACTAAATACACAGTTACTATTCTGCTGGATACCAGCCTTCCAGGAATGTAACAATGCCTTCTATTGCTTCTACTGCCCTCTAACCCCCAGATGTATTCCCTTTTTGTTTTGTGTCCCATCTGGGTTTCACTGGATTCTTTCTTTCTTTCTAAAAGATAAACTAAGACTGGCTTGAATTTCTGGGAGAATTGGACTTTGAATTCTTTAATCATTTCTTTGTAGAGAATACTCCAGGTTAATGAATGACAGTGTAACTGAATATGCTTAATGTGATCTCCTCATTACAGAAAAAAAAGTATGGAAACACTTCCTTATGTGTAAACTGAACTCTGGCCTCTGTGTGTTTGTCATGAACAATAACAAGTTCTGACTTCATGCAGAGTATTTTAAAAGCTCGATATGATTTTTAAAGACCATATGTCTTATTTTCCTCCTTGCTTGTGCATAATTTTTTTTTAAAGTATTGTTTTTACAGGTGGCATGCCTTATACTTCTTCTTTCACTTTTATTTATTTATTTATTCTTCTTTCATTTTAAAAGCCATCCAGTGTTTTGTCTCTATATCATTTTGGCAGCTTGGTCTTTTTCTTCCAAAAAACTCCCCCATCTTCTGATGGATCATGATTCTCCTGCATTTTGCTCATAGGAGACCTGTAGGAAACCAAGACAGTGTTGATACCATCTTTTGCTCTAGTCTGCAAGTGGTGAAAGATGAGCACAGTAAATAATAGACATAGAAACAGTGACACCCCCAACATTGTTCCTGCCTCAGGGGCTCCTGCCTTGGTGCATTAGAGCACTCCAGGAAAAACAGAGTCAGACCAGGGAGGATGGGGTGGTCACAGTTGGTCTTGGGCCTCGATCTCTCTTGAACTTAGTGAAGAGTCAGACCAGGGAGGATGGGGTGGCCACAGTTGGTCTTGGGCCTCGATTTCTCTTGAACTTAGTGAATAATGTCTAAAATTAATGTAGATGAAATGTAGTGCAGAAGTTTTAGAAACTAAGATAAAGAAAGGAAGATTTAACTTAAAAAAAAAAAAAAACAAAAAACCAAGGCTCTCTCTCTCAAAGAAAAAAAAAAGCAAAAGTAATGCTTTCAGGAAGCTTATGATTTACAAAACATTGCTATGAAATAAAGTGAATTCTACACATCTTTGGGCCTTTCCACTTCTTGCTTAGCTGTTTGGAGAGTAACTCAGACCTTGCGAATACAATCCACATGGTGGCCGCCTTTGGCTCATAATCAATTCTTTAACCTTGGTCTTTTCTTTATTTTAATGGGCTTCCCTGGTGGCTCAAACAGTAATGCGTCTGCCTGCAATGTGGAAGACCTGGGTTCAATCCCTGGGTTGGGAAGATCCCCTGGAGAAAGAAACCCACTCCAGTATTCTTGCCTGGAAAGTTCCACGGACTGAGGAGCCTGGTAGGCTACAGTTCATGTGGTCGCAAAGAGTCAGACACAACTGAGCGACTTCACTTTCTTTATTTTGCCGGTGCTAGAGCACTACATGACTATGATGTGATTTCTAAAACATTATTGTTAAAAATACATTTTGGGCTTCCCTGGTGGAGCAGTAGTTAGGAATCCACCTGGCAATGTAAGAGACACGGGTTTGATCCCTGATCCAGGAAGATTTCGTATACTGCGGAGCAGCTAAGCCCATGTACCACACGGGCTATTGAGCCTGTGCTCTAGAGCCTGGGAGCCACAACTACTGAGCCCGCGTGCCTCAAGTACTGAAGGCCACGCAGCCTAGAGCCCTTCTCTGCACTTAGAGTGTAGATCCCGCTTACTGCAACTAGAGAAAAATTCCCAGCAGCAATGAAGACCCATCACAACCAAAAATAAAATAAATCAGTAAAATTAAAAAAAATTTTATGGAACATTGTATGCAGCGCACAGAATCATTTCAAGAAAAAAAAACTGGGAGCAATGTTGGAATATTCTGCTAATCCAGAACACTGAAAGAAAGGGAGTAGTGAAAACGTAGCTCCAGAACTTCCCTGGTGGTCCAGTGGTTAGGACTCTGTGCTTCCACTACAGGGGGCCTAGGTTCCTTCCTTGGTCAGGGAACTAAGATCCTGCATAGTATGTAGCACAGCCAAAAAACAAAACAAACCCTGCCCCCTCCCCATATCTCCTAATTTGGTCATTTTTGTTATTTTATAGGAGCAGTTTGGCAGCTGGAATAAAAATGTTACCTTGGTCCTAGTAAAATAAATTAGTAATCTGTTTTCTTTCACACACCAGCTTTAATCTTTATAACTCATGGATGTATAATCTTGCAATATTTATTTAATGGTATTTTGGATAAATCATTGATTGAACGATTCTGACAGCAAGGCAATTTGTTCTGTGTGAGGCAAGTTCTAACACTAGCAGAATATATACTTCCTTACTTTATTTACAAGATAAATTGCTACTCATGAACTCTGTAACCGGCTACTAATTTGTCCCAAACAGCTTTTCTCAGAGATGGAGAAACATGCCCATCTAACCTTGCTAGATGGGATATTTTTGGGGTCTCTAGGGAAAAGTGAGAAGTTAAAATATTTGTCCTGTTTTTCTGCAATTGTGGTAAAATACACATAACATAAAATTTACTATTTTAACCATGTTTTCAAATGTACAGTTTGTCGACTAAAAAAAATTGCACAATGTGAAAGTTGCAAGTTAAGTTTTACTTGGGGAAAAATGAGGATTGCAGCCTGAGAGACAGCACCACAGATGGTTCTGAGAAACTGCTCCAGAGAGGCAGTGGGGAAGGTCAATATGTGTGATTTTGATGAAGGGAGAGTTTCTTTAATCAAGCACTTATCTTTACAAAAGATTTTCTGCCAGTCACGAGAAGCTGATGTTACCTTGAAAGAATTTAGTGCTTTTCTAAATATGAAGAGGTGCAAGGATTGGGCTTATAAAATCAGTTTCTGAAAATATCTGTTAGGAAGACCTGTGCCACAAGTTTCCCTGGAGCATCTGCTAAGCTGCTAAGCCGCTTCAGTCGTGTCCGATTCTGTGCGACCCCATAGACGGCAGCCCACCAGGCTCCCCCGTCCCTGGGACTCTCCAGGCAAGGACATTGGAGTGGGTTACCATTTCCTTCTCCAATTCCCTGGAGCAGAGAGTGCCTCATTTCTGCTCTCCATCCTGAACTCCCTTCAGGGTGTGTGGAGACAGGATTCACTCCCCCGTTTAGGCAGATGGCAAATGACCTTGGCAAGCACCAGTGTAGTAGACAAGTTTATTGGCATTAAGTATATTCACCTTGTTATTCAACCTTCACCACCGTCTATTTCTAGAACCTTTTCATTTTCCCAAACTGAAACTGTACTGTTAAAGACTAACTCCTCAACAACCCACCTTCCCCCAATCCCGTCCTCTGGGGCTACTGCCAGTCTACTTTCTGTCTGTATGACTTTGGTTACACTAGGTAACGTATGTAAGTGGAATCATATAATATTTGTTTTCCTGTGACTGGCTTATTTCATGTAGTGTGATGTCTTCAAGGGTCATTTGTGTTGTAGCATGTGTCAGAATTGCCTTACTTTTTAAGATTGAATAACATTTCGTTGTTTCTACTAAACTTTGTTGATCTATTCATCTGTTGACAGGCTTCTGGGTTGTTTCCACCTTTTGGCTTTTGTGAGTAATGTTGCCACGAACATGGGTATTTCAAATATCTGCTCAAGTCTCTCTCCTCAGTTATTTTTGGCATATGCTCAGAAGTGAAATGGCTGAATCATTTACTTTTGTTTAATTTTTTGAGGAACTACCAAATAGTTTTCAGTTGTGGTTGTACCATTTTGCATTCCTACCAGCAATGCACAAGGGTTTCAATTTCTTCAAATTATGCCAATGATTATTACTTTCTGTTTTTGTTTGTTTTTACAATAGCTATTCTCATGAATATAAAATATCTCATTGTGGTTTTGGTTTGCATTTCCCTAATGATTAGCGACGTTGAACATCTTTTCACGTGCTTATTGGCTGTTTGTATGTCTTCTTTGGAGAAATGTCTATTCAGGTCCTTTGCCCATTTTAAAATCAGGTTGTTCATTGTTTTGTTGCAGATTTGTACGAAAGTCTTGTTTCTTTTTGAACTGTGATTTTATGGCTATTTAACCTAAGCTTTGATTACCTCATCTTTAAAATTAGAATATTATTATTAACTACCTCAAAGTTGTATGGATTTCATTAGACAAGTTCTTTTTTTAAAAAAGATTATTATTTATTTTTGGTTGTGGTGTGTCTTTGTTGCTGCTTGAGCTCTTCTCTAGTTTTGGCAATTGGGGGCTACTCTCTAGTTGCACTGGCTTCTCTTGCTGCAGAGCATGGGCTCTAAAGCATAGGCTCAGAAGTTGTGCACAGGTTTAGTTGCTTTGCAGCAGGTGGGATCTTCCCAGATCAGGGATTGAACCTGTGTCTCCTGCATTGGCAGGTGGATTCTTTACCACTGAACCACCAGGGAAGCCCTCAAGTTCTTAACAAATCACTTGATCCAGAATATGTGCTCATTAAGTGGTGCATATTATTTCTTGTTACATCATACCCAAACCACAGAGGTTGTAGGGAAGGAGCTGACATTTAAGCACACAGATATGTCCATCTTCAGAGCCCAACTCTTAATGTTAGTTTAGTGTGATGGTTAGCACATAACTTTTTCATGATCCTGTTTAAATACTCTTTGCCACAGTGCTGTTAGGCAGTGAGTCTGCCTCATCTATTTATTTATTTCAGAATTATAGGAAGCAATTCTGAACTGGTGATGTACTAAGTAATGAGATTTTACTCTAAATTCAAAGAAAGCAATTATTGCAATATCATGCAATTTAGCTTCCTTTGGAGATCACAGCACTGTTTTGGTTCTTGGTAGATTCTAGTTTAGAAAATTTCCACCATTTTGAACAGTATTAATTCTAAAACTTGTGTTTGAGAGTTTAAAAGAAGTTTCTGTCTTATCATTCATTCAGTTAATAGTGATGACAGCTCTTTTACTGAGAGGTAAAAGAGACATAGGAAGCAAAGTAACTACTACCAGATGAGTGAAGAAAGCCAATACAAGGTGGATCCAGGCAACTACCAATCAATCCTAAGTTCTGTTGCCAACTCTGGCCACAAGTGTTTAATGTTGCCTTTCTTCTGTGTCAAGAATTGATAATCCAGTCTCTCGGGAAAACCCAGGGAAGGTTATATCAGTGATAACATGAAAACGCCCAGAAACCTATTTACATAAATCCAAATGTAGGTGTGAAATTATTTCTTGAACACTTAATCTCAAAATGACATCAAACATGATTCAGCTTACATAATGGTATCATAAATACATAATGAAGAAGCAATGAATTATTGACAAGTGAAACAGAACTGCCACCAAGTGAAATGTAGAACAGAAGTGCCTTATGTGTATTTTACATGATGCACGAATTCTGTATGGAAGGTGGGGCCAGCAGATCCATTTGGTAAGTTCCAGGAAGAAGTCAAAGTCGGGGTGGGTGTTCCTCTATGACTGTTGCTGCTGTGTTTCCCTTAAATATCTGAGACCTTCCCATGCTTAATTCTTTGTAACTTAGTCATGTGCCAAACTTGAGTTTTTCATCTGTCAGTGCAGTGTTCTTCTTACACACTTAAAAAATATATGCTAGCCCTAAGTCTATGGGTGGGGGGTAAAGTTCATTAAGAATCTGCCCACAATGCGGGAGACTCGAGTTCGATCCCTGGGTTGAGAATATCCCCTGGAAGGGAATGGCTACCCACTCCAGTAATCTTGCCTGGGAAATCCCATGGACAGAGGAGACTGGCAGGCTACATACAGTCCATGGGTTCGCAAAGAGTTGTACACGACTGAGAGACTAACACTTTCACTTTCAAAGTTCATGAAATATGAGTTTTTTGATAAAGTATTTAGCTTACCTTGTACAATTTAGATGCAGGAGAAAAGGTTACTGCCACTTACGAAACAAACCTGGAAGATTCTGCCTGCCCATGAATCTCCCAAGCAGCTTTCTGAGTCCACATCTCCAACAAAGTACAAGTGAGATTTGATCATTCATAATTTATCTTTTTAGATATTGACAACAGTGGGTATGTCAGTGACTATGAACTCCAGGACCTGTTTAAGGAAGCAAGCCTTCCTCTGCCTGGCTACAAGGTGCGTGAGATCGTGGAGAAAATTCTAGCAGTTGCTGACAACAACAAAGATAGCAGAATCAGCTTCGAAGAGTTTGTGTCGGTAAGTAATCTAAATCCTCTCCTTGGCTACTGGTGGGTTTGCTTCGAGCAGAATTTTAGTAATGTCATTACTTTCTTTGGTTAAATCTGGCTTCAGAAACCAGAAAAAGCACTGCTTTTAAAGGATGATGATGGTAACAATAACAGCAATTTCCACAAATAATTCAAAAAACAAAGGAAAAGTTATTCTTAAATTGTTGGATTTGAAGTCAGGTTTAGATAATAATCATTTATCCTGTATTAAAACTATAGTTGAGTTTAAATGGTTATTAGCTGTCTCTGTAAGCAAAGTATTTTCATATCTTAGTACTTGGTCTTGAGAAGTGAAATATTTTTGTAATTGAAATAGCTAAGATTTGGAAGATATACCTCCTAGAAACTGGTCGTTTTCTTGTGATAAGTTATATATGTTCCGTTTCTGCAAATGCCACCTAGTGAATTTTGATACCAGCTATGGGTTCTTGCCTGGAGAATCCCAGGAACGGGGGAGCCTGGTGGGCTGCTGTCTATGGGGTCGCACAGAGTCGGACACGACTGAAGCGACTTAGCAGCAGCAGAAGCAGCTTGGGTTCATTATTAAACTACTTGGAGACTCAGGGAACTGAACAAGATGCAAAATAATATATGACTCCACCAATAAAAGAAAATAGAGCTGAATATTATTATGCATTTTAAACCTCTCAGGCTGAGAGAGATGACTAAGTTGCCATTGCCAGCTGGCAGTTGAGCAAGGGCTGTCACTACCTTCTATCAACAGCACCATGACTGTGCTTTTTGTACAAAAATGAATGAAATAGTTTATTCACTAATATAAGTGAACAGATATTTATGAAATAGTAATTATCTGCTTTTCTATTCTTTATTCATTGAGTTCCTTTCATACCAGGAGCTCTGGTATTATGAGTAATGTGATGAATAAAAAGAGATGTAGCCCCAGCTTTCATGAAGTTTGTAGGCGGAGGGGACAGAATCTCACAGATAGGTAATAGGTAACTGATACTTGCTCTGACAGAGCGAGACAGGTCTCTGGAACGTTTGTGTAGGAAGAATTGAACTTGGTGGGGAGATGGGAGAACACAGAGATTCAGTGAAATGGAACCATCTCCAATGCTGTGAAGACGGAATTGCTGTCTGAAGGAAGATGTTAAACAGATAAAAGGAGTGGGTGGGGAAAATAAGTAACGTGCAAGACGGGCTGAGGTGATGGCATGCGTAGAGCCTCTGTGGCTGTAGGGATAGTAGATACTCTCAAGCACTTGGGGAAAAAAGCATCAGTGTGGCTGGAGCTGAGATGTTGAGGGTTAGGAATGTGTTTAGACAAGTGAGTCAGGGTCAGATAATCAAGGCCCTTGTGGAATTTTTTGTTTTTATCTAAGAGCAATAGGAAGCCGTTGATGTGGGAGGAATAGAGTATGAACTGACGTGATCAGATATGCATTGTTTAAAACTCACTCTGGGTGTTCCCTGGAGAACTGATTGAATTCAGTCTAGCCAGGCTCCAGAGTGGCCAGTGACAGGACCTGGCAGAGGGCACTTGTTGAAGCCTGTGTAATTTCCTACAAACGCTGACTCCTTGACTTTAACATATACATTGAAGCTGTTCAGATTGGAAAATATCTTCATTAAGACATTTAAAAATCTTTATTATGTACTTAGTTATTCTTTCATTGTTGATCACAGCAAGTCTAGATGAACAATTTCAATGTGTACAATTTGAGCTTAATTATAGATTGTGGTACAAACATTTTTCCATTTCATGTTATTATAAAATGACATGAAGGTTATCTGCCTACACAAGCAATAAATGCAAGAACAACTGATTTGTATTTATTTTTATGTCATTCCAAATAAATAACTATCTTTTATACAGCAATGATTTTTTTTTTTTTCATTTTACTTTACAATACTGTATTGGTTTTGCCATACATCAACATGAATCCGCCACGGGTGTACATGATTTCCCAATCCTGAACCCCCCTCCCACCTTCCTCCCCATACCATCTCTCTGGGTCATCCCAGTGCACCAGCCCCAAGCATCCTGTATCCTGCATCGGACCTAGACTGGCGATTCATTTCTTACATGATATTATACATGTTTCAATGCCATTCTCNTCTTGCCTGGAGAATCCCAGGGATGGGGGGGCCTGGTGTGCTGCCATCTATGGGGTCGCACAGAGTCGGACATGACTGACGTGACTTAGCAGCAGCAGCAGTACACTAGGTTGATCTGAAAAAGATCTGGAAAAACAGGAGAGATGGGCTTAATATAATTGATGAAATGTTTTCATGAAATCACTTTATAGATAGATACTCGTTAATCTGTTCAATTTCAGAAGTAAATAATGGGAAATTTTAAGTATTATAAATTTTTTTGCTCAATAATATGTCTAGTGACGGAGAAGGTGATGGCAGCCCACTCCAGTACTCTTGCCTGGAAAATCCCATGGATGGAGCCTGGTTGGTTGCAGTCCATGGGGTCGCTCAGAGTCAGACACGACTGAGCAACTTCACTTTCACTTTTCACTTTCCTGCATTGGAGAAGGAAATGGCAACCCACTCCAGTATTCTTGCCTGGAGAATCCCAGGGACGGGGGAGCCTGGTGGGGTGCCGTCTGTGGGGTCACACAGAGTCGGACACGGCTGAAGTGACTTAGCAGCAACACATATATATTGAATTTAGAAAGATGGTAATGATAACCCTGTATGCGAGACAGCAAAAGAGATACAGATGTGTGCTAAGTTACTTCAGTCGTGTCCGACTCTGTGTGACCCCACAGACGGCAGTCCACCAGGCTCCCCCGTCCCTGAGATTCTCCAGGCAAGAACACTG
This sequence comes from Cephalophus harveyi, assembly GCA_006410635.1. Classification (NCBI taxonomy): domain Eukaryota; kingdom Metazoa; phylum Chordata; class Mammalia; order Artiodactyla; family Bovidae; genus Cephalophus; species Cephalophus harveyi. The sequence goes on along the minus strand of SJYT01020129.1, from coordinate 27,356 downwards.
GAGTGGGTTGCCATTTCCTTCTCCAGTGCATAAAAGTGAAAAGTGAAAGTGAAGTCACTCAGTCGTGTCCGACTCTTAGTGACCCCATGAACTGCAGCCCACCAGGCTGCTCCTTCCATGGGATTTTCCAGGCAAGAGTGCTGGAGTTGGGGTGCCATTGCTTTCTCCATATATATGTATTAGTATACTGTATTGGTGTTTTTCTTTCTGGCTTACTTCACTCTGTATAATCGGCTCTAGTTTCATCCACCTCATTAGAACTGATTCAAATGTATTCTTTTTTAATGGCTGAGTAATACTGCATTGTGTATATGTACCACAGCTTTCTTATCCATTCATCTGCTGATGGACATCTAGGTTGCTTCCATGTCCTGGCTATTATAAACAGTGCGGCGATGAACATCGGGGTACACGTGTCTCTTTCTGGTTTCCTCGGTGTGTATGCCCAGCAGTGGGATTGCACAGCAATGATTTTAATGGCTATCTAATCGAGGGTCAATTTTACTTCTCTCCCATTCCAGCTAATGCAAGAGTTAAAAAGCAAAGACATCAGCAAAACATTCAGAAAAATAATTAACAAGAGGGAAGGGATTACTGCTATTGGAGGAACTTCATCCATTTCCAGTGAGGGCACACAGCATTCTTATTCAGGTAACCAACCACCTGCTCCAAATTTAATCTTTCAGTCATTGGTTCATTCAACCAGTCCTGTATTTCACAGGATCTAAGATGCCATTTATTGTAATTTACACCATTGTTTTATATGCTGTTGTTTTATAAGCCATTGTTTTATAATGAGACTAAATTATAATGTGCCATTAGATTTGAAATGTATCATAATTTCAGAAGTGTCAGAATTAAAAATCCTGGAATTATTTAAGATAGATAATAGTAAGTGAATGTTTACTGTGTGTTAGGCACAGTGGACAAGAGATTAGAAATAACAAAATAGGAGTTTATATTTTCAGCATTGAATGTATTTAATTATGACCTTGGGATGGATTTTTCATCCTGACTGGTGACATGAGTTTAGTTTAGACCTATAATTTTAGGGATGATGGAGAGGTTTATTGGAAGGACTTTCCATTTTGGAGGAGCTGAGATTCCCAATTCATCTTTTATCAAGCAACCCGGTAACCAGTAGAGCACAGCACCTGGTTTGCTTTATCTGATAGAGTCACTGGACTGTTGTCCAGTGGCAGATCCAGAGTCACATGAACTCCTAGGAGGAGACAGCTTGCCCCATGCTAAGGTTGCTTCTCAGAATCAAGATGTCTGAAAACCTTTGGCCAAGTTCTTTTTGTTCATGTTAACATAATTAGAACTATACTCTTGGAATTTTTGATAAAAACTCACTTTAACTTTTTCCTCTTTCTTTCTCTGAGATCTGAATCTGTTAATTCTCCTCTTGATTCTCTTGCTTTCTAAATGGATTTTCCTCTAATAATAAACACTCACACTTCTACTCACTGTATATATTTTCCTAACTTTTTCCCACCAGGGAAATGCAGTGGTCTGTAACTCCTACCTCCTTTTTTTGAAAGGTACTTACTCTTTAGCTCTGTTTCTGCCTGTCCATTCTAATGAAATGGCATTTTCATTTTTTATTAAGGTATAATATGCATTTGACGAATTGCTGCAATCGTTATGTGTATAGTTCAATGAGTTTTCACATGTGTACACATCTTGTAGCTACATTCATGCAGCTACCCAGTAGATTAACATATAACATTTTCTTCACCAGGATTATTTCTAGATTATTTAAGTCTAATAATATGTAAATTATTATAATACATAAATACAAAAACTCTATGAAAGTAAATGTGCACCATTTTGAGCATTTCATATTACAAAGACTTTCTTGCTTAAAGGACTTTAGATAAAGTAAAATCAGATTTTTTCCCTTAAATTGAAGGAAAAAGAGAAAGTGAGGAAAGGGAGGAAGAGAAGAAGAAATGAGAGGTTCTGGGCTGGTAGAGCTACATGAAAGACAGGAGTAATTTTTCCATTGATTTAAAACATTTCTTTTTGATGTTGTTTGTTCTAGCAGTCATTACTGATTATAAAGGTAACCCAAATGAATGAATCTGTAACCAGTTCATAGATATGGTCATTTAAAATTTTTTAAATACAATTATTTAAGATAAAAAAAATTCACCAATTTCTTCCACTCTCCATCACCCCTTGCTTCTTGTAACCACCAGTCTGCTCTCTATATCTATGAGCTTCAGTTCTGTTTACCAGATTCTACATGAAAAAAATTAGATCATATGTAATATATACATATAAGTATATATAAAAAACATATGTATATATATTTATATGCATGTATAAGTATATGTATATAAAACATATACATAGGTATGTATGCAAAGCATATATATATATATAAAGCATTAACATTTCCTTCACCCTGAGTGGCTCCTTCATGCCTCTAGCCGTAACTGTCCACTTTTCTGATGTCTATCACCATAGATTTTTTTTTACTTGTTTATTGAGGTATAAGATGCACAGAGTAAAGTGCATACAGTGCCCTATTGTTAAGTATATGTCTTGATTTTTTTACATATGAATACAACCACATAACCATTATTTAGAAACCAACACAGAACATTTAGGGGCTTCCCAGGTGCACTAATGGTAAAGAACTTGCCAGCCGATGCAGGAGATGTAAGAGACTTGGATTCAATCCCTGGGTAAGGAAGATCCCCTGCAGGAGGTCAGGGCAACCCACTCCAGTGTTCTTGCCTGGAGAATCCCATGGACAGAGGAGCCTGGTGGGCCACAGTCCATAGAGTTGCAGAGTCAGATACAACCGAAGTGACTTTTCACACATGCCTAGAACATTTAATTGCTTTTAAGAAAAGAGCAACTTTATTGAGACATAATTGAAGTACTATGAATCTTTGTAGTTTTTCGTATAGTCACAGAGTTGTAGTATATCAGCACCATGTAATTTTAGGACACTTTCATTACCCCAAAGGGAAACCCCATGCTTGTTAGCAATCACTATCCATCTCCCCTTCCCCCAGCCTTGGGCCACCATTAATCTACTTTTTATTTCCATAGATTTGCCTATTCTGGAAATTTCATAGAAATGGAATTATACAGTAATGACTTTTCACTTGACAGGCTTCTTCTGTAGAGGAATATTTTTGAGGATCATTCATGTTGTGACATGTATTGTACATCATTCTTTTTTATGGCTGAATCATTTCTGTTCTGTTGCTAATATCATGTTTTGTTTATCCTTTCATCTGCTGATAGACATTTGAGTTGTTTCCACTTTTTGGCTATCATGAATAATACTGTGTGAACACTTGTGTCCACATTTTTTGTGTGGACATATGCTTTGAATTCTCTAAGGTATATACCCAGGAGTGGTCATTTGTTAACTCTATGTTTAACATTTTAAAGAACTACCAAACTGTTTTCCAAAGTGGCCACACCATTTACATTCCCACAAGCAATGTGTGAAAGTTCCAATTTCTTGCCATTCTCAATGACATTTGTTATTGTCAATTTTGTTTATGACAACCATCCAGGCATTGTGAAGTGATATCTTATTCCTGGTTCCTATCAGTTCAGCTCAATTCAGTTGCTCAGTCCTGTCCAACTCTTTGTGACCCCATGGACTGCAGCATGCCAGGCCTCCCTGTCCACCACCAACTCCCGGAGTTTACTCAAACTCATGTCCATTGAGTCAGTGATGCCTTCCAACCATCTCATCCTGTCATCCCCTTCTCCTGCCTTCAATCTTTCCCAGCATCAAGGTCTTTTCTAATGAGTCAGTTCTTCGCATCAGTTCAGTTCAGTTCAGTTCAGTCGCTCAGTCGTGTCCGACTCTTTGCGACCCCATGAATCGCAGCACGTCAGGCCTCCCTGTTCATCACCATCTCTCGGAGTTCACCCAGACTCACATCCATCGAGTCAGTGATGCCATCCAGCCATCTCATCCTCGGTCGTCCCCTTCTCCTCCTGCCCCCAATCCCTCCCAGCATCAGAGTCTTTTCCAATGAGTCAGCTCTTCGCATCAGGTGGCCAAAGTATTGGAGCTTCAGCTTTAGCATCAGTCCTTCCAATGAATATTTAGGACTGATTTCCTTTATGATGGACTGGTTGGATCTCCTTGCAGTCCAAGGGACTCTCAAGAGTCTTCTCCAACACCACAGTTCAAAAGCATCAATTCTTTGGCACTCAGCTTTCTTTCTCAGTCGTGTCCGACTCTTTGCGACCCCATGAATCGCAGCATGCCAGGCCTCCCTGTTCATCACCATCTCTCGGAGTTCACCCAGACTCACATCCATCGAGTCAGTGATGCCATCCAGCCATCTCATCCTCGGTCGTCCCCTTCTCCTCCTGCCCCCAATCCCTCCCAGCATCAGAGTCTTTTCCAATGAGTCAGCTCTTCGCATCAGGTGGCCAAAATATTGGAGTTTCAGCTTTAGCATCAGTCCTTCCAATGAATATTTAGGACTGATTTCCTTTATGATGGACTGGTTGGATCTCCTTGCAGTCCAAGGGACTCTCAAGAGTCTTCTCCAACACCACAGTTCAAAAGCATCAATTCTTTGGCACTCAGCTTTCTTCATAGTCCAACTCTCACGTCCATACATGACCACTGGAAAAACCATAGCCTTGACTAGATGGACGTTTGTTGGCTTTTCAATATGCTGTCTAGGTTGGTCATAACTTTTAAAAGTAAGTGTCTTTTAATTTCATGGCTGCAGTCACCATCTGCAGTGATTTTGGAGCCCCCCAAAAATAAAATCTGACACTGTTTCCACTGTTTGCCCATCTATTTCCCATGAAATAATGAGACCAGATGCCATGATCTTAGTTTTCTGAATGTTGAGCTTTAAGCCAACCTTTTCACTCTCCTCTTTCACTTTCATCAAGAGGCTTTTTAGTTCCTCTTCACCTTCTGCCATAAGGGTGGTGTTATCTGCATATCTGAGGTTATTGATATTTCTCCCTGCAATCTTGATTCCAGCTTGTTCTTATCTTTAAATCCACTGATTCTAAGTCCCTAAGGAGGTATGTATAGTGAGGCAAGAAGATAAGAAGGCAGATAATGATCTGTACAAAAGTAAATATTTATGTCTTTATTGGTTGTTTGTGATAGATTGAATTTTGAGAGTACCTGCCAAATATGCCTTTAGGAAAATTACCTAGTTCTAGGAATTAGGGCAATAAAGAAGCCCAGCTACCCTGTGATGGAAATGGGCATTAGTTTCTTTCAGATTTTGTTAAATCATTTTTATGCTTACAGAATAATAATAAAGCAGTAGAACCATTTTCCTTTAAGTTCCTTCCTACTTTCTTCACTGCATAGCCCACCAATATTTTTCTGCCTAAAGATAAATATTCCCATGCTAGAAGCCACAGCTTGAGAAGTTGCGGATGAAGATGGCTAATAGCCATACTGGTATTTAGATGTGTCAGTTTCCTTATAATAGAAATTCCACAGAAATGGTGCTATTTTGTTCATTCAAATAACTCAATTAAAATTACTATTTCTGTTGTAAGTTGCAAATCACAACTTTATGAAAAATTTTTTTGTGGGGGAGGTGGGATTGATAGATGTGGTTATTTGTTTCTTACCTTTTCCCCTTGGTGTGTGTGTGTGTGTGTTTGTGTGTGTGCGTGCACATGTGTGTGTATGAATTGACCTCTGATGTTTGGTTCCTGATCCATTAATTCTCAGAAGAAATATATGTGAAAAGTTTTAGAATCAAACCGAATATTTATTGTGCTCAGTTAAGCTATATGCCTTCCTCGTCCCTAATATATTGATGAAAAAGTGGAATGACTTCCTCTTTCTCCTTAAACTTAAGCCCTCTTAAACCCTTTAGTGTTTCGGTAGAGTTTTTAAAATTGGCATTTATTATTTTTGAACAGAAATTTTAAAGTATATTTTTGTAGTGCAGTAGCAACTAAGATTTTCTGTTTTCAGAGGAAGAAAAAGTGGCTTTTGTTAACTGGATAAACAAAGCCCTGGAGAATGACCCTGACTGTAAGCATCTCATACCGATGAACCCCAATGATGACAGTCTTTTCAAATCACTTGCTGATGGCATCCTTCTTTGGTGAGTTGAGCTCTGGGTTAAGGGAGCTGTGTTCTTACTGTCTCCACTGAAGAGCAGTCAATGAAAACTACAATTCAGTGAGTCCACTGTTTTTTGAAATTAGTTAACAAGTAGTACACAGTTCTTGAAGTTTTTATATTGCATAGAAAATTAAGTACAATATGTTTTCCAAGATTTTCCTTCAAATGCATTCTCTTATTTGGTATCTTTTTCATTTATTTTCTTAATTATGCCAGGAAACCTTTACTTCTCCAATGCATTTAATAATGTTCAAAGGGTTTCTTTTTTCTGTTTTTTTGGCTGCATGTGGCATGTGGGATCTTAGTTCCCTGACCAGAGACCAGGCCACAGCAGTGAAAGCTCTGAGTTCAAACCACTGGACTGCCAGGAAATTCCTCGGAATTTTTTTTTTCTTCACTTATCAGTAAGGGAGTGTTGATCATTGACTAGGACTGAAACATGAGGAACTATAATAGAAATATATACCTCATTTGTGCTTAAATCAGATTAATATTTTAATTCAATATTGTATTCATGGCTCTTTGCAATCTGTTTCTGCTTACTAGACTGTAAACTCTCTAAAGGCATTATCTTTGCCCTTGGTTGTATGTACTGAAGTTCCAGCATACTTCTTTGTAAAAACTAGATGTCTTTTATTTTTTGAGTTTATAAAAATACAGAAAACGTTCAAAGAAGAAAATAACCATCATGAATATTAACAGCCATAAAAAGCTATTGTTGATATTTTGGCACATTTCCTCAGTCTTTTTTTTTGTGTGTGTGTTTCCTTAAAAAGAAAAATCTACCCGCAATTACGGGCTATTAATTTTCAAGACATTCAGTTCAGTTCAGTCACTCAGTCGTGTCCAACTCTTTGTGACCCCATGAATTGTATCTTATTCCACCTACAATTCAGATCTGTTCCTCTAACCTTCAGAGTAAATTCCTATTATGAATTGAATGGGTGTTTTATCTGTGTTTCATAATATAAAATGTATTCTAAAACACAGAAGTAAAATTTATGTTAGTTTCTTTTAAAATGTGTGAATTATTGAAGCTTTCGGTGAAGTCTCTGCTCTTTATTTTTCTGCAACAACAGTAATTTTAACACTGTTGATACCACTTTATGAAATTTGACTTCTTGAGGATTTTTTGTTTTATACTTCAGGCTGCTGAATGTCAGTAATCATTAAATGAAATAAAGGCAAGATTCACATAAAGATAATCTAAGACTTTGAAAAAATTAGAAATGCTAAGATTACTATTACAGTGAATGATGAATTTGATTTAGATTAGGGAATATTTCTTAGATTTTTAAAATTAAATCCCTGAGATGAAGTGTATTTTAAAGAAATGGATTATTACTTTTCAAAATTTAACTTTATTGTTTACTTATAAAAATAAACTAAAAACATTTCTGAGTGTCTTAAACTGATTTATTCGCATTTTCTCTTTAGCAAAATGATCAACTTATCTGAACCAGATACAATTGATGAAAGAGCCATTAATAAGAAAAAGCTCACCCCCTTCACTATTTCTGTAAGTATTTGTCCTTTGCTGGTAATCATCTTACTATAAGGATCATGGATCCGTTATGAACCCTTCTTTAGGTCCAGGCAAAACCATTCATTTAACATATTTTTGGTTTTCTATAAAAGCAAGATTTTTACTAAGTAAAAATTCAGCTGAATTTTTTAAATGATGAAATTAAGATTTAGACTATATTGGATGAAATTTCTTAAGAAAATAGTATTCAGATTAAGTTATTCTGCTGCTGCTGCTGCTGCTAAGTCGCTTCAGTCGTGTCCGACTCTGTGCGACCCCATAGACAGGAGCCCAACAGGCTCCCCCGTCCCTGGGATTCTCCAGGCAAGAACACTGGAGTGGGTTGCCATTTCCTTCTCCATTGTGTGAAAGCGAAAAGTGTAAGTGAAGTCGCTCAGTCGCATCCGACTTCTAGCGACCCCATGGACTACAGCCTACCAGGCTCCTCCATCCATGGGATTTTCTAGGCAAGAGTACTGGAGTGGCTTGCTATTGCCTTCTCCGTAAGTTATTCTAATTATTGTTATTTTTATTAATGAATATTTGCTTGATGCTAGTGTTCTTGTTGGTTGAGATAAAACTACTCCATAGTTTTACCACATCTTTTACCATTGCACACAATTTTAACTATTTTTTTGTACCAAACTGTTTTGTAGTCAGCTTCTCCATTCAGATCTTGTTAAAATTCAGGAATTTATAGTCACCACAGTTTTCCCCTTATAATCTCTGGCTAAATAGTAGAATATTATATTAAGTACATTTTAGGTATCAGACACTGTCCTAAACACACCACATGAATTACCCTGTGACTCCTCCCAGCAGCCTTAAAATAAGGTAGATACTCTGATTTTATAGATGAGGAAACGAGGCACTGGGAGGTTACACATTGGACAAGCCATGATCCCAGTAGTCTAGCTCCAGAGCCCATCCTTTAAGGAATTTTGTTTATATGTATTTAATTTTTTTTTTTTTTGGCTGCATATGTGGGATCTCAGTTCCCAGACCAGGGATTGGAACCCATTTCCCCCGAGTGGAAGTGCAGAGTCTTAACCTCTGGACTGCCAGGGAAGTCCCTGTATCTATCTTTTAAATCATCATGCTATACTGCCACTCTCCTGAGGTGGTAGTAATAAGCAACTAGTTAATGTGCAAATCACAGCTGTGGCTATTAAAAATGAGCTACTGCTAAGCGGTTTCCTTCATTTCTGTTGGCAGGGTATAATTCTTGATTTTGCTAAGGTTATTAAGTCTCTTCGATAAGGAAGCTACATCCTTTAGAGCAGTGGTACTTGGTTAGTCTCAGACCAAGGGTTCCTCCTACTTCCTGTGATCCTGAAGAAGTATATAAATGGCTGTTGACTAACATGGCTTTCTTGACCCTCACTTTCCAGTAATGTTGCATGTTCCTAGCAGAAACTACTATTCTTGAAGAAGCTCCTTTCAGATTGTAATGGCCAGAAGTTTATTTTCTTTCCCATCTTGTGTCAGATGTGAAAGAAATACCTATCATCTAATACCTATCATTGTTGAAAATACTCATATTTATCTTTTTAGGATACGTGTCACACAATTTTTATGTTCCTGAATCTGAAATGCAACACCTCTTACTACTGTATAAATTAATTTTTAATTAATTTATTAAAATTTTAAATATTGCTTCTAACACTTACATGTCATGCATTTGGAGAAAATAAAGAAAAAATGTTCTACAACTATTTTGCAATAACTATAGGATGCGTCTGAGGGGCTGTTTTATATTTCCATTTTTAAAGGTAACATTCTTCCGCCAATATGAGTAGGGTTAATAGTCTAGGTCTCTAGGATGCTTGAAAAAGAGTACTAACGTAGAATGAGAAAAGACAGTCCTCTGGGAAGAGGCAAAGTGTTATTGTGATTATTAAATCAGTTTTGTTTACTCAGTAATTTTAGAGCTCTGGAAATAGATCTGCCAGAAAGCTACCAGTTTCCCATGAAACTATCTCGAAGAAGCCTAATATATTTGTAAAAGATTGTGATAGTATAGTTTTTCACCTCACGATGATAGGTTTATGAAGTATCAAGATGTATGAAAGAAGAGAAATATAAAAGGATGAAAATGACATACAGTGACTGAAAGCAAGGGAGAGGGACAGATCAAGTAGCTAATAGCAGGATTCATTTATGATCTTGGAGACTTCTCTCTCTTCCTATCCAATGTGTTACAGAGCTGCATTCTTTGGATTGTTCATCATTATTGGAAAAAATATATAAAAGTCTGAAAAATAGATGTCAATGATTTAAAGACCTAAAAGTCAGGAAACTAATGCAAGAGTAGGTACAGGAGATTGAATCTGTTCCTTATAAATGCAAAAAATCCATTGTAATTGATATACTCACATATATACAAAGTTCATACTTTACCCTTACATATGTATCGGCTTCTCTGGTGGCTCAGAGGGTAAAACGTCTGCCTGCAATTCAGGAGACCTGGGTTCATGTGCAAACACATGTATTAGTCTTCATTTAAATTATAGTTTAAGTAGTAGGAAGCACGAAAGTGAAGTTGCTCAGTCGTGTCCGACTCTTTGCGACCCCATGGACTGTAACCTACCAGGCTTCTCCGTCCATGGGATTTTCCAGGCAAGAATACTGGAGTGGGTTACCATTTCCTTCTTCAGGGGATCTTCCCGACCCAGGGATCGAACCTGGGTCTCCTGCATTGGAAGGAGGCACTTTAACCTCTGAGCCACCAGGGAAGCCGGGAGAACATAAATCTCATTTGTATGTTGCAAATGGAGTAAAAGTGATGGTATGTAAAATAAGAATGAAATCTGAATAACAAATAATGCCTTTGTCCTTACTGACTCAAGAAATGTATAACAGAGCCCTCTAAAAAATGATTAACAAAAGTGGACTTATCTGGAATTGAAGCCTTGTTGGAATTGAAAATTTGCAAGGTGGAATGAATGAAAAGAGAGAAAAGTTGCAGTCCCTATTTGAGACTGTTAAAACTGCCATGTTTGCTTGAGTCTTTTGTTAATATCTCTGTAAGGTAAGATACCCTACTTTGCAGGTTAAGACACTGAAACACAAGGAGGAACAAGCACTTCTCTAATGTCTCAGTTGTTGGAGGTTCCCCAGTGTCCTTGTCTATCCCCTCCAACACAGGTCTTCAGGAAGAAAGGCTGAGCATGACGGGCAGTTGTCCGTGACAGAACTTGGAGAACAACCTCTGTGTGGGGTTCTCCTGTTACTTCTTATTCTTCAGAATTGACTCTAGACAATAGCAGTCATTCTAGTCCCTCATCACCAGCAGGGCAATATTGTATTTCAGTTCAGTCAGTCAGTTCAGTTGCTCTGCTGCTGCTAAGTCACTTCAGTCATGTCCGACTCTGTGCGACCCCGTAGACGGCAGCCCACCAGGCTCCCCTGTCCCTGGGATTCTCCAGGCAAGAACACTGGAGTGGGTTGCCATTTCCTTCTCCAATGCATGAAAGTGAAAAGTGAAAGTGAAGTTGCTCAGTCATGTCCAACTCTGCAACCCTGTGGACTGCAGCACACCAGGCTTCCCTGTCCATCACCAACTTCTGGAGCCTACTCAAACTTATGTCCATCGAGTTGGTGATGCCATCCAACCATCTCATCCTCTGTGGTTCCCTTCTCCTCCTGCCTTTAATCTTTCCCAACATCAGGGTCTTTTTCCAGTGAGTCAGTTCTTCGCATCAGGTAGCCAGAGTATTGGAGTTTCAGCTTCAGCATCAGTCCTTCCAATGAATATTCAGGACTGATTTCCTTTAGGATTGAGTGGTTGGATCTCCTTGCAGTCCAAGAGACTCTCAAGAGTCTTCTCAAACATCACAGTTCAAAAGCATCAATTCTTCAGCACTCAGCTTTCTTTATGGTCCAACTCTCACATCCATACATGACTACTGGAAAAACCATAGCTTTGACTATATGAACCTTTGTTGGTATTGTGTTTACCAATTAGAAACTACCATTTATTTGAGGAAGCACATTTTTGCTCCTTATTTTCAATCCATTTTTTTGCCGATTACTTGTATGTCATTTGCAATACTTGTAAAACCAACATCTCTGAGTAAAATTAACATCAAAAGCTGGTTCTCCACATGTCACCAACATAACCTGTAGATATGACAAAGCTGAGTTTCACTGCTTACAGCAGTAAGAGAAAACACCACCTGCAAACCCGTGGCAGTGTCTTTAGGCTGAGGTTGGAACTGGAGATTTGGAATTGTGGTTGAAGCTGGGTCTTTCACTGTGGGCAAGGGGAAGAGAGGGGATGGATGACTAGGTAAGGATCACGACACAGCAGTCAGGACTGGTGGAGATTGCAAGGGACAGATTTGGAGGTGAGGGAGCCAAAGAATCTTTAGAGTATTAACTGTCTATTGATGTTTTCCACTGAAGATCTTCCAAGTAGTGCCTGCAGTAAACAAACAAATACTCTGCTGCCTTCTCCTAGAAGAGTAAAATCATGCCAGTAAGATGGACAAACAAGTGCAAAATCATGTTAAGATGTGGTTTTCTTATCGCTGTGCAGGCTGAGAGAAGCAGTGGAAGATTTTGGTTCTCACTAGTTATTACAGTCAGTTTAGTGAAATTACATTTCTTTTGGCTACAGTACCATGATGTCAATGTAAGGTGTCACTGTAAGATTAACACTATTCCTGGAATCATTTTCAGTATGGTTCTTTCCCCATACAGGGGAATCACAACCGGAGCAAACATAATTTATGTTCTTGGAAAAGACTACAGAAAAATATTACTGGTCTAGTGTGAATTGGTAGAGGCTGTCTCTTGAAAGTTAAATTGATTTGATTTAAGATAATTAAACATATGAAAGTAACCTTCTGAATAGGAAATATTTCAAATTTACCAATAATATTGTCATATTTATCATGTTTATTTAGGTTGTAAATACATTGAAGAATCCTCTGGTTCCGCCTCCTTTTGGGAGAACTGAATTTTAAATGAACATTGCTTAATTCCACTACAAAATAATTTAATTGCAAATGCTTACTTTAATTACTCTTGACTGAACCCCAAGAGACACAGCCATTTACTTGGAGCCAAGCAAGATATAATTGCTTCAGTATACTGCACGAGGAAGCCACTGAAATAATTACTCTGCTTTGTAAGCCTTTGTGTAGCTTCTGGCTAATAAACATAAAAATTTAAACAAACACAGGAGCAGGGGCCCCACCCTAACACGGACTATAGAAATATGAGGAAAAGACAATTTCTATTTTCTCCCAAAAGAAAATCAAACACAATTAACAATAAATCTCCTAGCTCTTAAAGTTATTGCTTCTTAACTTTAGTGAATTTAAAGTCTGACTGTATTGACTATTTGTTGCCATTGCTGCTGCTGCTAAGTCGCGTCAGTCGTGTCCAACTCTGTGCGACCCCATAGACGGCAGCCCACCAGGCTCCCCCGTCCCTGGGATTCTCCAGGCCAGAACACTGGAGTGGGTTGCCATTTCCTTCTCCAATGCATGAAAGTGAAAAGTGAAAGTGAAGTTGCTCAGTCGTGCCCGACTCTTAGCGACCCCATGGACTGCAGCCCCCCAGGCTCCTCCGTCCATGGGATTTTCCAGTTAAGAGTACTGGAGTGGGGTGCCATTGCCTTCTCCAAACAGTGCCTAGTAGCAAATGGTGTCTTTCCAAAGGGTGAAAAAGTGATTGGGAAAAAAGTCATCGCAACATACTATGCATGTGTTATTTCTAGGGAAGAAATTTGCAAAGGGAATAAAAAAGTAACTAAAAGCCAAGGTAACTCTGAATTTTTCTAGTTCATTGTCTTTTCCAATTTGCTGCCATGTGTTGTCCCAAACTATTTTTTTGTTGTTGTTTGGTGGTTCTTTTTCTGTACATTTGTGTTTCTGGTCACTGGTACAGCACTGATCAGTGAAGTTGCTCAGTCATGTCTGACTCTTTGCAATCCCATGGACTGGAGCCTACCAGGCTTCTCCATCCATGGAATTTTCCAGGCAAGAGTACTGGAGTGGGTTGCCATTTCCTTCCTGACCTGGGGATCGAACCCAGGTCTCCCACATTGCAGGCAGACGCTTTACTGTCTCATCTACCAGGGAAGCTGGTTAGATGACAACTAAAGGGAAAATTAATATTAATTAAACATTGTTTTCAATTAAGCTTTTAGATTAAAATTAATGGCATATTTGGATTAAAAAAAACTTTGAGTTACTTGCCCCTACCCCCACCATTTTATTCCCTTCTGTCACACTGAGTGGATCTTAGTTCCCCAATGAGAGATCACACCTGCCCCCCTATAATGGAAGCATGAGTCTTAATCTCTAGACCACCAGGAAAGTCCCTCTAACCTATGATTTTGTGAATCATGATGGTTGTGAAATTGTTTCTTCAATTCCAGCACTTCTCCACATGCACCAGTCATTTATTATTTGGCATTCTTCTGTAACCCAGAGACCTCTCTTTTCTCTCTCTCCTTCTTTCTCCTTTTCTATCATTGATATGGACTTAGGAATTCCTATTTTTTCCAGTAGCTTAATTCATTAGTGTTCTTGATTATTTTGGTACTTAAATTGTTCCAGAGAGAGCCATAGAGAGCACCTTCAAGGTGTTTCTTTTCCCTTTTTTTCATTGTTGTAAATTACACATAAAATTTACCATTTTAGTAATTTTTGAGTGTATAGATCTGTGGCATTAAATTCATTCACATTGCTATGTATTCATCAATAGCATTCTTCTCCAGAGCCCTTCTCATCTTCCTAAAGTATAACTCTATACCCATTATGTAATAATTCCCCATTCTCCACTCCCCCATCCCCTGGCTATCACCATTCCACTTTCTGTCTCCATGAATTTGGCTACTCCAGGTACCTCATATTGGAATCAGACAATAGTTATTGTGTGTGTGACCCGCTTATTTCACTTAGCGTAATGTCTTCAATGGAGAAGGAAATAGTAACCCACTCTAGTGTTCTTGCCTGGAGAGTTCCATGGGCAGAGGAGCCTGGTGGGCTATAGTCCATAGGATCACAAAGAGTCAGAAATGACTGAGCAACTTTCACTATAATGCCTTGAAGGTTCACCCATTTCATAGCATATCTCAGTATTCTCTTTATTTCTAAAGCTGAATAACAGTATGTTGTATGTCTACACTATATTTTACTTGTCTTTTTAAGATGATGGACACTTGGATTGTTCCCACCTTTTGACTTTTGTGAATAATGCTGCTACGAACATGGGTATACAAATAATCTAAGTCCTAGCTCACAGTTTTTTGAGTATATACCTAGAAGTGGATTTGCTGAATTACATGGGGCTATCATATTTTTGCTCAGTTGTGTCTGACTCTTTGTGACCCCAAGGACTGTAGCCTGCCAGACTTCTCTGTCCATGGAATTCTCCAGGCAAGAATACTGGAGTGGTTTGCCATTCCCATCTCCCTGGTATCTTCCTGACCCCAGGATCAAACTCAGATTTCGTGTATTGAAGCTCAGATACATCTGAGCCACTAGGGAAGTCCCAAGATGACATGGTAATTCTATGTTTAATTTTTTGAAGAATCGCCATACAGTTTTCCATAGAAATTCCACCATTTTATATTCTCACTAGGAATGCACTAGGGTTCAAATTTATTCACATCCTCTCTAGCACTTGTTATTTTGTTTGTTTTTTTAATAACAGACATCCTGATGGACATAAAATGGTATCTCATTGTGGGTTTGATTGACATTTCCCTAATGATTTCTCCTGTTGATCATCTTTTCAGGTGCTTACTGTCCATTTGATATCTTCTTCACAGAGATTCATGTCCTTTGCTCATATCTTAATCAGGTTATTTGTTTTTTTGTTGTTGGGTTGTAGACGTTCTTCCTCTGTTGACAAAATCAGAGCTCATACTCTTAATAATAATAATAGATATGTAATAATAATATGTAAATATATGTAATAATAAACATATCAATATATGTTATAAAATATATTATTAGTTAATAATAAATATGTAACTGTATAATATGTCAGGGAATGATAAAGAGTAAAATAAAGAATAATGAGTGCCAGCAAAGAGTGTGGTGATGTGGTGATGCTTGTTATTTCATGTAGAATAATCAGAGAAAGCCATTTGTTGCATTTCAGCAGTCTTAAAGGAACTGTGGATATTTGAAGAAACTGTGTTCCAGGCAGAGGGGAAGACAAGTTCAAAGGCCTTTTAGAGCTGGAACAGAGTGAGTGACAGGACACAGTGGGACACAGAGAACATTTGACAGGTTTTAAAGCCAGGGAACATGGTCAGGTTCCTATTTTCCCAAGATCACAGGGTACTTAAAGTACCTAAGTATAGGTGGATTGTAGAAAGTAAGTCTGAGCATGGGTGTTAGGAAGGAATTAAGAAACTTGAAGAAACACAGTTTCCAGGGGTTTTTAGAAGGTGAAATTACACAGCAATTGCTCACAGGCTATAGGAGGCAAGAAGAGCAAGGATTCTGCTCAGGCTGCCTTCTTAGGAAGAAAGAAGGCAAGGATGAAGGTTGGGCCTATGGACCCCAACAGAAAATAAAGGAAAACCTAGTTTTAACAGAGGATTAGAGGGAGACTACGGAAGTGTGGCCAGAAAATTGCTTCTGATTTGGACACATTGACTTGGAGGTACTTGTGAAACATCCAGGTGGACATAGCCAAGTGTGTATATTTGTGTAGAGCTTATGGTGGGGGCTGGGCAGAAATGTGGCCTGGAGATAGGTTTCTGAAAGTCATTGGCTTATAGAGGTGATATAAGTACTAATTATGTTTAAAAATCTTAAGTTTTAGCACCGATTGTTTACCTCCACAACTTGTTGACAAGAGTTTAGAAAGTACTTTCTTACGTATATTTTTCTTTGTGGCAATTTAGGAAAATTTAAACCTAGCCCTGAATTCTGCCTCAGCCATTGGTTGTACTGTAGTCAACATTGGGGCCCAGGATCTCACAGAAGGAAAACCTCACTTGGTCTTGGGACTTCTCTGGCAGATCATCAAAGTTGGTCTTTTTGCTGATATTGAGATTTCCAGAAATGAAGGTAAGGTCATCAAAAATATTTGCTTCTCATTGATATATATTTACTGTGGGAAGAATTTATACTTCATTGTTTTCCTCTCAGCTCTGATTGCATTGCTAAAGGAAGGTGAGGATCTAGAAGAGCTAATGAAGCTATCTCCAGAGGAATTACTGCTGCAGTGGGTGAACTACCATCTGACCAATGCAGGATGGCCCACCATCAGCAACTTCAGCCACGACATTAAGGTTCATATTTTAACGCTCAGATTTGTGACATTAAAAAAAGAATGTCAAAACACATATCAAATTTGTTTTGAATGTCAAATGGGGTATAGAAGCAAATTAGAACTGAAGTTTAATTCTCAAGGACACAGTATAGAAAATGAAATTTTGCATTTCTCCATCTGAGGTGATCCCCCACTTACAATCACAGAATCTTTTGCTAAAAACACACACACACACACCAAACTGGTTTGTTGGCTTGTAGTAAGAAATACAGCTGGGGAATTCCTTGTCACTCCAGTGGTTAGGACTTGGCACTTTCACTGCTGAGAACCCAGGTTCAATCCCTGATTAAGGAACATAGGTCATGTAAGCCAAGTGGTGTGGCCAAAAAAAAAAGTAAATTAGAAAAAAGAAATACAACTGGTTGTAAGAGGAAAGAGATGCTGCTGCTGCTGCTAAGTCGCTTCAGTGGTGTCCGACTCTGTGAGACCCCATAGACGGCAGCCCACTAGGCTCCTCTGTTTCTGGGATTCTCCAGGCAAGAACACTGGAGTGGGTTGCCATTTCCTTCTCCAATGCATGAAAGTGAAAAGCGAAAGTGAATTCGGTCAGTTGTACCTGACTCTTAGCGACCCCATGGACCTCAGCCTACCTGGCTTCTCCATCCATGGGATTTTCCAGGCAAGAGTACTGGAGTGGGGTGCCATTGCCTTCTCTGAAGACATGCTAACATTAACAAATTAAGGCATTCTTTTCCATTTTCTGTGACACTAATAGACTAAGTTATAATGAGGATATCAGTCTGTTAGAGTGAGAATTATATCTGTTTGCTAGACTAGAGGCCCTGGTAGGCATAACCTGTTTCTTACTCTTAATTCCACTTTGCCAATAACCAGTTAAGAGGAAACCGAAGGGACTCCCCTGGTGGTGCAGTGGATAAGAATCTGACTGCCAGTGCAGGGGACATGAGTTTGATCCCTGATCTAGGAAGATCCCACATACTGTGGAGCAACTAAGCCCCTGGGCCACAACGACTGAGTCCACACTCTGGAGCACATAAGCCACAGCTACTGAGCCCATGTGCTGCAGCTACTGAAGCCTGTGCTCCTAGAGCCAGGACTCTGAAACAAGAGAAGCCATCACAATAAGGAGCCCGCGCACTGCAACAAAGCGTAGCTGCCGCTCACTGCAACTAGAGGAAGCCCGTGTGCAGGAATGAAGGCCCAGTGCAAGCAAAAATGAAATTAATTCATTAAAAAAAAAGGAAACCAAAGTACCTGAGGGCATAGGGAATCAGTAGACAGAAGGAGGTCTTCAGGCTTGTCTCTGAACCAAAGTAACTTGAAACCCCATCCCTCCCCATCACCACCCACCCACTGGAGATGCAGATGCTTAGGAGTGTAAACAAATGAAAGAGGTGAGGAAGGGCAATGAAAGAGTGTAGGAGACAGTGTTTCTAGAAGCTCTGAGGTGCAAAACACGATCGCTAGAATCTCTAAAGTGTGAAACAACGTAGTGCATTCAGGATCCTGGAGTAACAAGTAAAGGTTGCTAAGTTATTGAATAACTCATTCTTTGAAATGAAGGCAATTTCTTCAATGAGTACTTTTTTTCCTAAATCCAATGGTGATTTTATTCACTTTAAAAATTCTGTTGTGTTTCTTTCCTTAAAGGATTCAAGAGCCTATTTTCATCTGTTGAATCAGATTGCACCTAAAGGTGACCGGGATGATGGACCTGCCATTGCCATTGATCTTACAGGATTTAGTGTGAGTATAATTTTTACTTGAGTCTTCCCTGGTGGCTCAGATGGTAAAGCATCTGCTTTAAAAAAATTTTGTAAAATATGCACAGCATAAAACTTAGCATTTTAACCATTTTTAAGTGAACAGCTCAACAGCATTAAGTACATTTGCATTACGTCCCATCATCACCACCTTTCCTCTCTGGAATGTTTTCCTCCTCACATAGTAAAGTCTATAGGCATTAAACAATAACTCCCCTCCCCCCTCTCTCTCAAGCTCCTGGTAACCACTGTTCAACTTTGTACCTCTATAAATTTGAGTAGTGAGTAGAGTCATAGAATTCAGTTCTCTACAGGGGCATTCCCTGGTAGAGTCCTCAGCCCTTCATTAAACTTTGGCTTTTATGCTTTTCAGAAGCTTTTTTCTGTGCCCTAGGCTGTCATGAGTGAAGAAACGGAATTGCAGGATCCTGACATTGAGTATGTGTAGAATCAACTTTATGCCCACCTATATGTCCATGGTGCAACATCACTGGAACTCACTAGGGTGCTTTTGTAGCTGTGACAGTGTACAAGGAAAGGGATTCATAAGCAATCAATTATCATTTCTTCCAATTTATGTTTGGTAACACACAAAAGACGGCAATTCTAGTATTTATGATGTCGAAAGGACTGATGTAAATCCTGGCTCATCTAACAAATTTTCTAGGGAAGTCCATTCTTTTAGCGTAAACTGTAAATACCAGGGTTACATCTAAATGTTAAAATCTGATCAGATTACAGTTCGTATAAAAAAATCTATTAAGTGCTTAAAGTGTAACATCCAAGTTTAGTTTTAAAGGCAATTTGAGTCATCACTAATTATATTTCACATTATTATAAAATCTAAAAACAATTATGTACAATTTGCAAATTCGCTTGAGTACAAATATTAGGAACTGAAAAAAACTTAAGGAAAGTTTCAAACTTATTCAAAAGTGAACAGACGGTATACTGGACTACCATGTGTTCATTCCTCAGGTTCAACAGCTATCAATGCATGGTCAGTCTTGTTTCTCCATTTATTACCTACCTATTTCCTTCATCTTCCGTATTATTTTGAAGCAAATTCTAGACATATTATCATTTCATCAATAAGTATTTTAATATGTATTTCTAAAAGATAAAGACACTTTGAAAATATAACCATAATACCTAGAAAATAATAGTAGTCTATAATATCAAAATGATTAATCAGTGTTGACATTTCCAGTTGCCTCATAAATGTCAGATTTTCTTTTTATCATTTATTTGAATTAAAATCTAAATAAGGTCCACGTATTATGCCTTGTTTATGTCTACCCGAGGTGCTTTTATTGTTGTTTAATAGCATTGAATTTATTGCTTTCTCTGATTTCAGTTACATTTTATTTACAACTCTGGTACACTGAATTAGATAAATCTTAATCTTTGGTCATGATATACTCTCATCATGGGTCCATGCATGTTTTTGTTTAAATTTATTTTTCTTTGGTAGTTGTTTGTTGTATTGAAATTGTAACAAGTTCATACAGACCCTCAATCCAACAAGAATGCTAGGACTTTGACATCAGATTATATTAAGCTGTGTAGTTCTTCCCTGTCCCATCTATCTGCCTGCCTTTAATGTGATGATCATTGTCTTTATTCTTATGCTCATTGTTCTTTTGCTTTTATTTTAATACAATTTTCTTTCAACTAAGTGTATTTCTTACAGATTTAAATTTTTCACTTTATTTTTTAACTTCATATAAAGTTTATCATGTTGTACTTAAATTTCTAGTACATATTTTGAGTATATTACTGAGAGTCACTCCTATTGTATGTTCTTGTATGACTATTAACATAGTTTCAGTTATCATCTGCTCTCCTGTTGATAAGCATTTGGTTTGTTTCCAAGGTTTTGCATTTGTGAAAAGTGCTGATTTTAGTATTTTTTTACATGTATCCCAACTGGTTTTTCATTGAGAAAAGAATACACTGGAAGTGTCAGAGTAGATATCCTTTTATTAGTGCCATTTGTAAGTAAGTCTCTTGGCTAGAAGGCACTCTAATATATGGCCCTGAACAAGTTACCTGTAATTCAGCCAGTAGCAGCTTACTGATAGGATTTTTGAGAGTTTTGTTGAGTACTTTAGCCTTGAGGATGAAATATTCTTCTGATTCCAGCAAGAAACCTCAGAGACTTGTTCTTACTGATTTAAAAGAAATGGGGAAGTTACTTTGGAATTGCTGTGCATCCTGACCTCCTTTTGAGCCATCCGTTGATTTATTTCCAGAAAAGTAATTGCTTATAAATCTGTATATGAATAAGAAATTATGCTAATCAAAAGTTTAATCTTGACCATTTTTGTTTTATTTCATTGTTTAGGAGAAAAGTGACTTGAAGCGTGCTGAATTCATGCTTCAGGAAGCAGACAAACTGGGCTGCAGACAGTTTGTTACTCCTGCAGATGTGGTTTCAGGCAATCCTAAACTTAACCTGGCTTTTGTAGCTAATCTGTTCAACACGTACCCAGGCCTCCGCAAGCCTGATAATAATGACATCGATATGAATTTATTGGAAGGTATGCTCTTTCTGTCTTTAATTGAGTCACTGTGTGTATCTTTTCATGATACCGTCCTACTTCACTGTCGGAGGTAAGGGATTGTGGAGGGAGATGTAGCTGACTGTACACTGGCATGTGCCTCCATTAAGAAGTTAAAGAAAATTGTTCATTTGGGTTAAAAGCAAATGCTGAGGTAAATCGTACTTGTCTGTCATTTCTCCCTAAGTGTTTAGTGAAAACCATCATACATTTAAAATATTCTCTTAAATGACTCCATAATTCCACCACCAATATATACAATGAAATGTAGCTATTGAAAAAATAATTATTTGTAACTTTTTCCTCCTTTGAAAGCTTCAGTGTGACTCCAGTATTGTTCTCTTTTTTCTGTTTTTAGTTCACTTGAAAAAATTTACAATATTCATTACTTGTCTTGTGTGTGGGCTGTTGTTTTCTGTCTCATAATTTATAATACTTTCCTATTTTGCTTCATGAAATGCAGATTTGACCCCTCCTAATGTAGGTACTGTATTTAGTACTTTTCTGTACTCTATAAATATACTCATTCTGAATGTGCTTTTTATCAGTACCATTTGTTCTTTCTATCTGGGTTGATATTTTTTGCATTGTTCATGTTGTGTTTTTGGCTTTTTTTTATCTGTCTTAATATGCCTCAAGAATGAAGGATGACAAGCAAGAAACAAATGAAACTTAATTAGAACAGCAGGGCAAGACTTGATTATGTAAACTCTATCTAATTTGCTTTCTATAATTATGGGATAGTGGAGTTGTAAACACATTAGGGATCAGTTTTGACAATTGGATGTCATGATTTGATGGAAAGCCTTTATCCCTCTGCTGTGAATAAGCACACTTATCTTTTAATCTCAAGAATCTCTGAAAGGATTGATAACATATATCATTTTGTATTACTTAGCTATGTTACTTACATTTACTAAATGTCATTGACGCTTACAATATATGAATCATCATAATGACAAAAACATGCTCAGTGTCTCGTTCTTTCTCATCTGTTTCAGCCTCTCTCCTTTTCCTCTCATCCTCACAACTGCTCACATTTGTGCTAGAACTGAAAGTAAAAATAGTGGCAGCAGTAGTGGCAGTTATGAGAGGTAGGGACTCCTCCTACAATAGCCCTGATAGTTGCCCTGGTTTGGAGAAGCTGATCCTGAGGTGAGGATTCTTCCTGGTGGGGAGAACTTGAACTTCAGTGTTCACTGTCTCACATCACCCATCTTACTCCCTTCTTCGTCTATGAGACAGAGTGAGAAATTAGCCCTATCATCTTTTTCTCTTTGACTACCACGACCAGAGTTCCAATGTCCTGGTCACTTTATAATGACAGCTTTTTGATTAATGAAGGAAGCTTCAGATTTAACAAATACATTGTTGTAGGACTATGTTTTTACCTCACTCTTTCTGAGAGTCAGTAAAATAAAGATTGTGTTCTCTGCATAGACATGTAGATTAACAAATGTTGCTTTTTCAGCAGAGAAATTTAGGGTGAGGGGTTAGAACTTTTAAAAAAAACTAAAAAGGGAGATGGCTATGTTTTTTTAATCAGTCTGGAAAATTTCAAAATTCCTCTCTGCCTTATAGTAGAAGGCATTGTTTAGAGTGGCATATTAAAAACGACCTGCTTTTTATAGTCACTGAATTCTTGCTAGATATCTTTTCCAACTTGCTCGCTCTCCTATTTGTCACGTTTGAATTCTTTTGCTGGTGTTCAGCATGCTTTTGGGATTTTTCAGTGTGAACAGGATTGCTAAATATTTCCATTAGTATTTACTTTATTTATATAAAAAATACTGTGGGAAATATTTATCAGTCATCTTTATTTAGAACATATGTATGTCCTGATACATCTGCCAAAAATGAATTTGACTTCGACTGTCACTGCAATTTTTTCCTCTGTACATTAGTTTTTGTAGATTCTTATGAAATTTGAAGCTTGACCTTATCACCTTCATATTCATGTATTAGTATGTCTTCACTGGCAAAGAATTTTATCTGTATGGAACTAAAGAAAATTAAAGGCCCAATAAAATAATAAATCTTCACATTAAATTGAGCCAAATATGGGGCTACCGATACAGAGACCATCTCAAAATTTATTTGTGGTAACAGAAAATACATAGGAATTAGGCTTTGTCTAAATCATGGTACCCCCCAATTTAATAACCGAGTACCTTTATGAGCCTTGGTTTTCTCATATATAAAACCAGACTTAATACTTATTTTGAAGAATTCCAGATCAAGTTAAAATGACCTTTCATTAATGAACAAATTCTGTGTGCTCTATAATGGTCGGGAAGAGGAAAACAATATACCACTTTAGCACATGTAGTGAGTGTTCAATATATATTCCTTTCCTTTCCTCTTAGTAGCCTACTTTTGTTATTTTCTCTAAACTTTTATCAATTGCAATGTCAGTTTAGTCCTAAAAATGAAGAGAATATCTCATAATTCTTTCTCTCTTTTATATCAGCCTTTAAGAGTTTACTTCCAAGATTGCTTTAGTTGTCTGAAATCTAGACAACATTTCCAGTCTGGAATACATATGTTTTTGTAATGCTTTACCATGACTCCTGCACAAATGCATAGTGCTTCTGGTTTTGAGCATTTATTTACCAAGACAACTTGAAATGGTAGTAGATAAATAAATGCTCACTCTTAAAATCTCTTTTACTTTCCATGTATCAAAAATTAAAATAATGATATAATTAGTTTAGAGCAATAGGAAGAAACAGAAAACACTGGTTTATAGTAGTTATAAAACTCAATGAAAATGCAAGCTTAGTGTCTTGTCTCATCAGGTCCAGCAGAAATTGGATATTATTTTAGTAAAAATTAAACTGTTATTACACTATTGGTGTTTGAAACCTTAAAACATAATTTGGATTTTCCTAGATGAAAATAATGTAAAAATTCTCTAATTACTAGAAAAAATTTATACATATAGCAAAATAACAGAATGTAATAGAGAAATAACTAAAAGATAAATTCAAGTCACATGCATCAAGCTGCTAATCATAGTATGGTTACATTTATGTCACTTCAAGGAAAGTTGAGATATTTAATTTGCACCTAATTCAGTTGAGTCGCTCAGTCGTGTCTGACTCTTTGCAACCCTATGGACTGCAGCACGCCAGGCTTCCCTGTCCATCACCAACTCCCGAAGCTTGCTCAAACTCATGTCCATCAAGTCGGTGATGCCATCCAACCATCACATCCTCTGTCGTCCCCTTCTCTTCCTGCCTTCAATCTTTCCCAGCATCAGGGTCTTTTCCAGTGAATATCAGGTGGCCAAAGTATTGGAGCTTCAGGTTCAGCATCAGTCCTTCCAATGAATTTGCAGGACTCAATTCCTTTAGGATTGACTGGTAGGAAGTCCTTACAGTCCAAGGGACTCACAGGAGTCTTCTCTAACACCACAGTTCAAAAGCATCAAGTCTTCAGTACTCAGCTTTCTTTACAGACCAACTCTTGCTTCCATATATGCACCTTTTTTTTTTTTTTTTTAATCAATCATTTATTTTTTTTTTTTTTTTTAATTTTATTTTACTTTATTTTACTTTACAATACCGTATTGGTTTTGCCATACATTGACATGAATCCACCATGGGTGTATATTAGCTCCCAATCCCGAATCCCCCTCCCACCTCCCACCCCACATCATCTCTCTGACTCATCCCTGTGCACCAGCTCCAAGCATCCTGTATCCTGCACCTTTTAATAACTCCCAAAACAAGGCAAGCTTGAGTTCTAGGAGTAGTTAAACTTTGTTCTTTTTAAAAAGATTCTCATATCAGTTATGTATTATAAAATGACTGTGGCAGGTACAACAGATGGATCCTTTTTGCAGACCTTTTATGCAGACCAGAGGAGACAAAATTTCAGAAAAAAACTATATGGCTATATAATTGAATAGAGAAGAATTAAAGCAGATTATGGGAAAGGCTTTAGATAATGGTACTGAAAACCACATGAAAACACAAGGGGCAGTCAACACAAAAACCAGAATCTTTTAAATTTTACAAGATTTGGATTTCTGTTCTGGGTGTGTAGGTTTACTCTACGTGTGACACTCAGTCTGAAGAAGACTGCAAGGATGATGTGATAGGAATGGGCCCCTGGTGCTCAGATGGTCAAATGTGATAAATTGTCCTGGGGATCCCCCACGAGCTGAAGTTCAGATGGTGACCTGGACTTGTCCATGTCTTAGAAGTGATGAGAGGTATAAACATTTCCATTTTCGAGAGTCTAGTGATGAGAGGTAGGCAAGGCCATTCCATTGTCCCCTAACTTAGCTGAAAAACAATATTTCTAGATGGCCCCTTAGGACAATCTGCAATGCTGGGGATGCCTAAAAGGTAGATATGGCAAAAGAGCCCCCATCTCTCTCTGTCCATACGAGAGCCCACATTCCCCTTATGGATGGGATAAGCGCTGCTGTGAAGGGGAAGCTCAAGGACCATAGGGAATCACAGGTTAAATAATACTGCCTGCAGGAGTTACTTGAGGTGATCTTTGAGGTCTCGTGACTTACTATACTAGGATGAAATGTGTCTTTTCGCACTCTGTATTGGGGCTATGTCCCTTATGTGTTTTCTGTAGGGACGATCTAAAATAACCCAGGAAGCCTATAAAATACTCACTGCTTGTTTTTATATTACCTGTAATCCCCTCTACTCTTCATTGCTCTTTGGTGTGATGAAAATGTAGGTTTGTGTGCTCAGACACTTTCCTGTGTAAAGCCATAATTTGTACAGATTTAGAGATAGCACACTGGGAAAGGTAGAGCTTTTCTGTTTGTGTTTAAAGTGCTAATGTTACCCTAAAAGTTTGTTTTATTAGTTTTGCACCAGTCCCCTTTGCATGAAATCATAACTACAGATAGGACCACATAGGTTTACCTGTTACTTTTGTGAACACAGAAACTAAAGGCTCAGTAATTTACAAACATCAAGTAAGGGACTCTAGATGAAGACATTTAGAAAGCAAATGGAGACTTTCTAGACGGGGAAAGGAAGCTTTGGCGGAAAGAGATTTTTTTTTTCCTTCCCTAAAAAGATTGTCCTGGAGAAGGAAATGGCAACCCACTCTAGTATTCTGGTCTGGGAAATCCCATGGACACAGGAGCCTCGTGGGCTACAGTCCATGGGGTTGCAAAGAGTCAGACGTGAATTAGTGACTGTACAACCAACAAAAAGATTGTTGTATCATAGGAACCATGGTAAAATATGTATGATCAGTTTGTTCCTGTCAGAATGGCTTAAAATGCAATTCTTAATTCCTTTTTTTGTCCTGAATCATCACTGTAAACTTGTGTCTACTTTAGGAGAGAGCAAAGAAGAGAGGACATTTCGGAATTGGATGAATTCCTTGGGAGTCAACCCATATATTAATCATTTGTACAGGTAAATATTTTATGTGTTTTAGCTTTCTGGGCCAGAGTCTAACTTTTCTGGTTTCAAACTGTAGGTGTGTTTACATGAGAATGTTTTGTAAAAATCTCAAAAATTTTAGCCAACATTGAGTTTCAGAATCCTGAAGACTGGCAATACACTGGATTTTGATAGAAAAGTATTATTTGAAAAGATAATATTATGATATTAGTTATAATTTTTGATATAAATAATTTAGTAAAGATAATTCATCTTGCTTTTTTATAATTGCTAATCAGGAAAATAATAAATTATTTCAAGTTTAACAGATTAGAAGAACAGTAATATTAATTGCTCTTATTTTATCAGTGTTCATCATTATAATTCACATTCTATTTATTTTTGCCCCAAACTTCAATTATCCCATAATTTGTTCTGAATACTTTTTTCTAATTTGTAGAAATAACTTTGTTTCCCTTAGTACTTGGTTTGTTTTATTCTTTTTTGTTTAAAAATGACAACACATTATTAACACTGGTTCAGTTCAGTTCAGTTCAGTCGCTCAGTCGTGTCCGACTCTTTGCGACCCCATGAATCGCAGCACGCCAGGCCTCCCTGTTCATCACCATCTCTTGGAGTTCACCCAGACTCACATCCATCGAGTCAGTGATGCCATCCAGCCATCTCATCCTCGGTCGTCCCCTTCTCCTCCTGCCCCCAATCCCTCCCAGCATCAGAGTCTTTTCCAATGAGTCA
>SJYT01020124.1:6893-80148 GCA_006410635.1 Cephalophus harveyi | reverse complement strand
GAATGGATAAGAAAGCTGTGGTACATATACACAATGGAGTATTACTCAGCCATCAAAAAGAATTCATTTGAATCAGTTCTAATGAGATGGATGAAACTGGAACCTATTATACAGAGTGAAGTAAGCCAGAAAGAAAAACACCAATACAGTATACTGACACATATATATGGAATTTAGAAAGATGGCAATGATGACCCTGTATGCGAGACAGCAAAAGAGACACAGGTGTATAGAACAGACTTTTGGACTCTGTGGGAGAGGGAGAACGTGGGATGATTTGGGAGAATGGCATTGAAACATGTATACTATCATGTAAGAATGAAGCACCAGCCTATGTTCGATACAGGATACAGGATGCTTGGGGCTGGTGCACGGGGATGATCCAGAGAGGATATGGGGTGGGATGTGGGAGGGGGATTCAGGATTGGGAGCTCGTATACACCCGTGGTGTATTCATGTCAATGTATGGCAAAACCAATATGGTATTGTGAAGTAAAATAAAGTAAAAATTAAAAAAAATAAATAAATACAGGAGTGAGAAACTCAAGCTACAAATATGGCACATTCAGGCAATTAACAAAAAGTAAGAACAGAGTGATTTAACATACTTTGTACCTCTTCAGTTTTTCCTTAACAGATTTTCCATATCCTTTACTGAAATATAAGTCACCAGCTTTCTGCTTTACTAGCTTCCCTTTAACATTCCCCAAGTTATGAAAAAATGTTTATCACTGTCATCTTTATTACTTTATGCAGTTAACATAGGAAGGGTAAGTTATCACACATGAGTTGTACAAAAAATATGTAGCCATGAGAGATGCTCTGTATTACCAGGTAGATAGAGCAATAATTTCAAATGTTGACTGTATGAAAATGTGGTTAAGGTTTTCTAACAAACTTTAGCCAAGGGGCAAATGATCATTAAATTATATTTAAATAATAAATTCTAAAAACATATTGATCTAGCAACAGTGATTAATTGTGGATTGATTAAAGAAAAGTTAATTCAAGTCCAACTCACCAGATACTTGGCTTAAATCTCAGGTACATGTAATATTTCACAGTACAATAATGTAAATTAACCAGTAAATTCTATGACTATGTAGTAATATGTTTCATTATATAAATAATTCTGTAAAAATCTGAAAATAGAACTTACCTGCTCTTGAAGGTAAGGTGTAAAAAAAAAAAGAAAAAGAGAAATGCAGAGGAACCAGAGATCAAATTGCCAACATCCGATGGATCATCAAAAAAGCAAGAGAATTCTATAAAAATATCTATTTCTGCTTTATTGACTATGCCAAACCCTTTGACTGTGTGGATCACAATAAACTGTGGAAAATTCTGAAAGAGATGGCAATACCAGACTACCTGATCTGCCTCTTGAGAAATCTGTGTTCAGGTCAGGAAGCAACAGTTAGAACTGGACATGGAAGAACAGATTGGTTCCAAAGGAAAAGGAGTACGTCAAGGCTGTATATTGTCACCCTGCTTATTTAACTTTTATGCAGAGTACATCATGAGAAATGCTGGGGTGGAGGAAGCACAAGCTGGAATCAAGACTGCCGGGACAAATATCAATAACCTCAGATATGCAGATGACACCACCCTTATGGCAGAAAGTGAAGAGGAACTAAAAAGCCTCTTGATGAAAGTGAAAGAGGAGAGTGAAAAAGTTGGCTTACAGCTCAACATTCAGAAAATTAAGATCATGGCATCTGGTCCCATCACTTCATGGGAAATAGATGGGGAAACAGTGAAAACAGTGTCAGACTTTATTTTTTTGGGCTCCAAAATCACTGCAGATGGTGACTGCAGCCATGAAATTAAAAGACGCTTACTCCTTGGAAAGAAAATTATGACCGACCTAGACAGCATATTAAAAAAGCAGAGACATTACTTTGCCAACAAAAGTCCATCTAGTCAAGGCTATGGTTTTTCCAGTATTCCTGTATAGATGTGAGAGTTGGACTTATAAAGAAAGATAAGTGCCAAAGAATTGATGCTTTTAAACTGTGGTGTTGGAGAAGACTCGTGAGAGTCCCTTGGAGTGCAAGGAGATCCAACCAGTCCATCCTAAAGGAGATCAGTCCTGAGTGTTCACTGGAAAGACTGATGTTGAAGGTGAAACTCTAATACTTTGGCCACCTGATGTAAAGAACTGACTCATCTGAAAAGACCCTGATGTTGAGAAAGATTGAAGGCAGGAGGAGAAGGGGGTGACAGAGAATGAAATGGTTGGATGGCATCACTGACTCAATAGACGTAAGTTTGATTAAACTCCGTGAGTTGGTGTTAGACAGGGAGGCCTGGTGTGCTGCAGTTCATGGGTTCACAAAGAGCTGGACTCGACTGAGTGACTGAACTGAACTGAACTGATGGGACTGGATGCCATGATCTTTAGCTTTTTGAATGTTGAATTTTAAGTGAGTTTTTCACTCTCCTCTTTCAAGACAAGACATAGAAACAGCTTATGTGACCATTGATGGGTAATTGGATAAAGAAATTTTAATGTATATTAAGAGTTCCCTTGTAATATAGTGGTTAGGATTCCAAGGTTTCACTGCTGTGGTCCAGGTTCAATCCCTAGTTAGGGAACTGAGATCCCACATGCTGCCTGGTGTGGCTAAAAGAAGAACATAAGAAAATTTTGATATATACACACACACAATTGAATATTATTTAGCTTTAAAAAAGAATAAAATCTTCCCACTTGTAACAACATGGGTAGTCCTCTAGTACATTATGTTATGTGAAACATATCAGACAGAGACAGATAAATGCCCCATGGTCTCTTTTACATGTGGATTGACTCACTGGAAAAGACTCTGATGCTGGGAGGGATTGGGGGCAGGAGGAGAAGGGGAAGACAGAGGATGAGATGGCTGGATGGCATCACTGAGTCGATGGATGTAAGTCTGAGTGAACTCTGGGAGTTGGTGATGGCCAGGGAGGACTGGCGTGCTGCGATTCATGGGGTCGCAAAGAGTCGGACACGACTGAGCGACTGAACTGAACTAAACTGAAACAGCAAACAAACAAACCGAGCTCAGATACAAAGAACAGATTGGTGAGTGCCAGAGGTGGGGTTGCAGGGTGGGAGAAATGAATTAAGGGGGTCAAAAAAGAAAATGAAAAGATTTTAAAAATTACAGTTCCTGGCCTTCTCACTTACATGAGCTAGACTCTGTGAGCCTTGGATGTTTATACAACTGGAAAATAAATTAATAACTAAAAGTGGGTTTGCAGACAGTCCGTGGAACTGTGGAACTGGCTGAATGGATTAAGCCGGTCCTGATTAAGAAGCCAATCCTGATTGAGAAGTCAGCAGTGAGAAAGCCAAACCAGAAGAGGGTAAAGTTCTGTGGGCTCTGTTAGCAAAATGGGAGGATAGCACCCTGTGCTGATTTTTCTTTAGAGCTTTAGGAAACATACAATCCCCAAAGAGGTCATTTTGTTCCAGATTTCTCTGATGAAAAGGCATAAGGAAAATAACAGTGCAGTTATATAATCCTACTAGAGAAAACACTTTCTCCCTGTAATGTAAAAATACTTAAGGCTGGGTTGAGGAAAATTAACCCTGTGTTGTTAAAGTTCAGGCCATAACAAATTCTTTGCAATACTGGATTTTTGTGACTAAAGTTAATGCATCATTTGACCATGACTAGGCTCTTGACAACTGAAATGTGGATTTCTCAGAGGATCAGAAGAGATGGGGAAATTTTCCCAGCTCCTAACATCTGGGCTGCCCAAAAACACTTCTTTTTTTTTTTCTTTGAATGTATTTTTAATTGAAGGATGATTAAAATATTGTGTTGGTTTCTGTCATACATCAACATGGATCAGCCAGTGAAGCCCCAACATTGATCAGCCACAGGTATACATATGTCCCCTCACTCTTGAGCAGCCATTCCACCTCCCAGCCTATCCCACCCAAAACACTTTTTAATACAAACTTTTTCCCCAAAAAGAAAAAATAATAAAAATGTGATGTTTCATTTAGTGCATATTTTAATCTATATGTCAATGATGTTAATAATCGTACAGAGTTGTGTAATAACCACACCAAAAAAAATATATAAAATATTTCCATTGTCTTAATAAGTTTTCCCATACTCATTTACAATCAATCACTTTTTCACATTCCCAGTCCATGGCAACCACTTATCTAAATTCTGTGCCTACCATTTTGTCTTTTCCAAGGGTCATCTAAATAAAATACATATATGGAAGCAGAATATTTTTGTAACCCCTCCTGTCTGGATCCTTTTGCCTAGCATAATATGTTTTAGATTCATTCAGTATGTTGCATGTATCAGTAGACTGTTTTTCCTCCGAGTGAGACTCCATTGCATGGTTGCAGTGTACCTTCTTTATCTAACTGGTGAGCATTTTATCAGATCCCAGTTATTGGTGACTATAAATAAAGCTGTTCTAAACATTTGAATGAGTCTTTATGTGAGAATTCATTTTCATTTCTCTTGAGTACCTATCTAAGAGTGAAATTAGTGGCTTATATAAATGTATATTTATTTTTAAAGTATCTATCAAACTATTTTCCAAAGGGGTTGTACTTTTTAGCATTTCCCTCAGAAATATATGAAGGATCCATGCTTTGCCTTCTTACCAGCACTTGGTATAGTCTTTTAAATTTTTTTAATTACTTGTTTAGGTTTGTGGTGGTATCTCTTTGTTGTGTTGAGTTGTGAGATTTTTTTCTATGATTGTTTTCCAGTTTTTTAGTTAAGGATTTTTGTGTCTGTGCTGAGGAACAAGTTCTATAATCTTTCTGTGGTGAAGTCTTTGTCTAGTTTTTGTATTAGGATAATGCTGACCTAAAAATATGGGTTGGGAGTGTAATTATTTTTCAAAGGCTATGTCTACACACAATTAAATAGAGTTCTGTAAGTTTTGGAGGCAATTTTATATATGGTGAGAGTCACGGGCTTCTCTGATGGCTCAGAGAGTAAAGAGACTGCCTGCCCTGGGTCAGGAAGATGCCCTGGGTCAGGAAGATGCCCTGGGTCAGGAAGATGCCCTGGAAAAGGAATGACTACCCAACTCCCATATTCTTGCCTGGAGAGTTCCATGGACAGCGGAGCCGGGTGGGTTACAGTCCATGGGAGTCACAAAGAGTCGGACACCACTGAGCAAATAACACTTTCATTTTTCAGAGAACCATACCATATCATATGACCAAAGTAAAAATTGGATCTTCTATTTCTACTGTGGTGTTATTTAGTGACGTCACATTACATAATATTTGAGAAAGCACTCATTCTGCCCTTGATCCTTAGTAAAGTCTTAATAAATATTAGGTGCTGATAATAATATCAGTAATAATATTAGGTACTGATAATAATAATAATTGTTATTATTTTTATTAATTCAATGAGCTATTAGTAGCTACCACATTTTCAACCTTAGGCTATGCAGAAAATGGTTATACATAGAACATATCAGAGACCAGACACATTGATAGTACTCCAATATGTGGCAATTTACTACACAGTCATTTTGGCTTTAATGGAACTTTAAAGCTAAAAAGACAGCTTGAATATAGCCCTTGGAATTCAAACAAAAATTCTCTTTGTTGTTGTTCAGTTGCTAAGTCTTGTCTGACTCTGCAACCCCCATGGACTGTAGCAGGCCAGGCTTCCCTAACATGGCATTTTCCTCTATGGCTATCACAGTGATACGCTAGCATAAAAGCCATAGTTTTCCCTTTCACCCAGTCTTAACATTAATCTTCATAAGGAGAAAAATGTAGAAGCTAAAAGCCCCAAAGTCTGGTCCATTTGCTGCTCTGTGCTCTTGATGACAGGGTGTGCCACAGTGATACTTGCAGAGTCAGCAGCATCAACATTGCTTAGAGCTGTTACTGAAGCAAATCCATGTCCCCACCTTGCATATGAAATCAAAGGACAGGGGCAAGTGTCTGAGGTTTAACAGGCTCTCCACATGATTCTGAGGTTTACTAGAGCTTGGGAGCACTGGCTAAGCAGATTGTTGGTGGAGTATGAGATGGTTGAAAACAGTAAGAGTTAAACAATGTGCATTAAGAAGAGGGCTGGTCCCCCTTTATTGATTTAAAATACACTGTGTTGTCAGCTGCAGTGTGAACCACAGAAAAAGGCACAGGTAACTCGCAGTAGGTAACACACTCAAGAACATCTCTTTTCTTTTCCCACGTATGCCATCTGTGGAAAGTGACCCTGAGAAAAAAATAAGAGTTTACAGAGGGAATAGAGAAATTTGTTTCAAAACTAGATACTCAGGAATATGGGTGTTGTGCCTATCCTGTACTTTTCCTAACAGCCAGCATATTCAACTGTTAAATCCTAAGAATATTTAAAAACTTGCCAGTGTTTAATAGGCCTCTTTTCTTTCTAGGTGCCCTTCCTTCTCCAATCCTCTTCAAATTAATAACCTAGTAAAATTTGTTGTTGTTTAGTTGCTAAGTTGTGTCCAACTTGTGAGACCCTATGGACTGTAGCCCATCAGGCTCCTCCGTCCATGGGATTTCCCAGGCAAAAATTCTGGAGTGAGTTGCCATTTCCTTCTTCAGGGGATCTTCCTGACCCAGGGATTGAACCCAAGTTTCCTGCATTGGCAGGTGGATTCTTTACCACTGAGCCACCAGGGAAGCCTAGTCTAGTAGAATTTACAAATATATTAATA
The DNA here is from genome assembly GCA_006410635.1 of Cephalophus harveyi. Classification (NCBI taxonomy): domain Eukaryota; kingdom Metazoa; phylum Chordata; class Mammalia; order Artiodactyla; family Bovidae; genus Cephalophus; species Cephalophus harveyi. The sequence goes on along the minus strand of SJYT01020124.1, from coordinate 73,467 downwards.
GCTCAAAACTAGTGGAAACAGTGTCAGACATTATTTTGGGGGGCTCCAAAATCACTACAGATGGTGACTGTAGCCATGAAATTAAAAGACACTTACTCCTGGGAAGAAAAGTTATGACCAACCTAGATAGCATATTGAAAGGCAGAGACATTACTTTGCCAACAAAGGTCCGTCTAGTCAAGGCTATGGTTTTTCCAGTGGTCATGCATGGATGTGAGAGTTGGACTGTGAAGAAAGCTAAGCACCGAAGAATTGATGCTATTGAACTGTGGTATTGGAGAAGACTCTTGAGAGTCCCTTGGACTGCAAGGAGATCCAACCAATACATCCTAAAGGAGACCAGTCCTGGGTGCTCATTGGAAGGACTGATACTAAAGCTGAAACTCCAGTACTTTGGCCACATCATGCGAAAAGTTGACTCATTGGAAAAGACTCTGATGCTGGGAGGGATTGGGGGCAGGAGGAGAAGGTGATGACCGAGGATGAGATAGCTGGATGGCATCACCGACTCGATGAACATGAATTTGGGTGAACCCCAGGAGTTGGTGATGGCCAGGGAGGCCTGGCGTGATGGGGTCATAAAGAGTCAGACACGACTGAGCGACTGAACTGAACTAAACCTTGAAAGGAAAACATATATCTTAAAAAATCTTTTAATTCTAGCTTCTTGATTTTATCTCCCCCTGCTCAAATTCCCCTTTATTTTATTTTTTTTTTTTACTCTGTATTATCTTTTAAAACCAGTGTGCTCAACTCATTGTGCACATTGCATTATTATGCTTATAAATTAAGTCAAAGGAGTTTAAAGATCAGAAGCCTCTGATTTAGGAAGATAATCTGAGAACAAAAGAAATAGAGGTTGATTAATTCTTGCTGGTATTTGCAGTTTAAAATGCCTAAAAACAATGGTAGGTAACTCATGACTCAGCTGAAGTGAGAATCTTCACTAGGCAAAAAATACACTTGAAACAATGATAGGAAAAAAAAACAACAGCTTGTTTTTAGAGTTAAATATTACATTCTGTCTTTTCATAATAAAGCAAAATAGAATCTGAACCTAATCTCATTGGCTTTGGACAGTGGGATTCAAAGATTTTTTTATTTATTATTCTAAGTATTAATCTGATAATCTTAACTAGATTACACTACGGTCTGGCTGCTCAGAATAAAAAATGGACTTTATTTATTCCTACAGAAATTACTCTTTAGTATTATAAAAGAGGTAAGGCGATCATAAGATTGTTCAGCTGGTTATATCAAGTTCTGTTACTGTGTATCAGAAAATAAATTATCTGCCTAAGCAAAATATTCTTTAGTGAAACATTACTCATAGGAGATTTTTTATATATCCATGATTCACTAAATTGAAAAATATTTGAATACTGCCTTATATACTTTAAAAATTCAGCAGGTTTACATAGAGTGCCTGCAGTTGTCAAGAACTGTAAGGGGACAATGATTCTGCCCTGCGTTCAAGCTAACAAGTTAGCCTGCCACATAAGACCACCAGGACATCGTTATTAGCACATCAGGAAGGCTGAACTTCTATAATTGGTTTGTTTCCATAGGTCATATTTTCATTGGTTCCATTTTGTCCCACATGCCACAAGTCCCATAGTGGAGGGTGTAGTTGTTATTGTTCAGTTGCTCAGTCATGTCCAACTCTTTGCTACCCCATATACAGCAGCAGGTCAGACTTCCCTATCCTTTACTCTCTCCCAGAACTTGCTCAAACTCATGTCCGTTGAGTTAGTGATGCCATCCAACCATCTTATCCTCCATCGTCCCTTCTCTTCCAGCCCTCAATCATTCCCAGCATTAGGGTCTTTTCCAATGAGTCTACTCTGCATCAGGTGGCCAATTATTGGAGCTTCAGCTTCAGTATCAGTCCTTCCAGTGAATATTCAGAGTTGATTTCCTTTAGGATTGGCTGGTTTGATTACCTTGCTGTACAGGTCCTCTGAGTTTTCTCCAGCTTCACAGTTCGAAAACATCAATATTTTGGCACTCAGCCTTCTTTATTGTCCAAATTTCACATCCATACATGACTATTGGAAAAACCATAGCTTTGACTGTGCAGACCTTTGTCAGCAAAGTAATGTCTCTGTTTTATAATATGCTGGCTAGGTTTACCATACCTTTTCTGTCAAGCAGCAGGTGACTTTTAATTTCATGGCTGCAGTTACCGTCTGCAGTGATTTTGGAGCCCAAGAAAATAGTCCGTCATTGTTTCTGTTTTCCCCCCATCCATTTACCATGAAGAGATGGGACCAGATGCCATGATCTTAGTTTTAGAATGTTGAGTTTTAAACCAGCTTTTCACTCTCATCTTTCTTCTTCATCAAGAGGCACTTTAGTTCCTCATTTCTTTCTGCCATTAAGGAGGTGTCATCTGTATATCTGATATTATTGATATTTCTCCTGTTGATCTTGATTTCAACTTATGCTTCATCCAGCCAGGCATTTCCCATGATGTACTCTGCAAGTAAGTTAAATAAGCAGATGACAATATATAGCTTTGACATACTCCTTTACCAATTTAGAACCTGTCCACTGCTATATGTCCAGTTCTAACTCTTGCTTCGTGACCTGCATACAGGTTTCTCAGGAGGCAGCTATGGTGGTATGGTATTCCATCTCTTTAAGAATTTTCCACATTTTTTGTGATCCACACAGTCAAAGGCTTTAGCATAGTCAATGAAGCAGCAGCTCCTGCTGCTGCTGCTGCTAAGTCGCTTCAGTCATGTCCGACTCTGTGCGACCCCATAGATGGCAACCCACCAGGCATCCCCAACCCTGGAATTCTCAAGGTAAGAACACTGGAGTGGGTTGTCCTTTCCTTCTCCGATGCATGGAAGTAAAAAGTGAAAGTGAAGTCGCTCAGTTGTGTCTGACTCTTAGCGACCCCGTGGACTGTAGCCCAACAGGCTCCTCCATCCAAGGGATTTTCCAGGCAAGAGTACTGGAGTGGGGTGCCATTGCCTTCTCTGCAATGAAGCAGAGATAGATGTTTTTCTGGAATTCCCTTGCTTTTTTTCTGATCCAAGGGATGTTGTCAATTTGATCCCTGGTTCCTCTGTCTTTTCTAATCTAGCTTGTATATCTGAAAGTTCTCAGTTCATGTACTGTTAAAGCATAGTTTGAAAGATTTTGTGCATTACCTTGCTAGCATGTGAAATGAGTGCAATTGTGTGATAGTTTGAACATTCTTTAGCATTGTCCTTCTTGGGATTGAAATGAAAACTGACCTTTTCCAGTCCTGAGGCCACTGCTGAGTTTTCCAAATTTGCTAGCATATTGAGTGCAGCACTTTAACAGCTTATCTCTTAGGATTTAAAATTACTCAGCTGGGATTCCATCACTTCTACTAGCTTTATTTGTAGTAGTACTTGCTAAGGCCCATTTGACTTCGCACTCCAGGATGTCTGGCTCTAGGTGAGTGACCACACCATCATGGTTAACTGGTCATTAAGACCTTTTTGTATAGTTTTCTGTGTATTCTTGCTACCACTTCTTAATCTCTTCTGCTTCAATTAGGTCTATACTTTTTCTGCTCTTTATTGTACTCATCTTTGCATGAAATGTTCCCTTGGTATCTCTTATTTTCTTGAAGACAAGTCTTTCCATTCCACTGTTTTCCTCTATTTCTTTCCATTGTTCACTTAAGAAGGCTTTTGTATCTCTCCTTGCTCTGCCTTGGAACTCTGCATTCAAATTGATGTATCTTTCCTTTTCTCCTTTGCCTTTTGCTTCTCTTCTTTTGTCAGCTATTTGCAAGGCTTTTACAGACACCCATTTTGCCTTCTTGCATTACTTTTTCTTGGTGATGGTTTTGGTCACTGCCTCCCATACAATGTTACAAACTGCAGTCCATAGTTCCTCTGGCCCTCTGTCTATCGGATCTAATCCCTTGACTCTATTTGTCACTTCTACTGTATAATCATAAAGGTTTTATTTAGGTCTTACCTGAATTGCCTAGTGGTGTTCACTACTTTCTTCAGTTTAAGTGTTAATTTTGCAACAAAGAGCTCATGATCTGAGCCACAGTCAGCTCCCAGTCTTGTTTTTTTTTTTTTTTCTGACTGTATAGAACATCTCTATCTTCAGCTGTGAAAAATATAATCAATCTGATTTCAGCATTGACCATCTGGGATGTCCATGTGTAGAGTCATCTCTTGTATTGTTGGAAGAGGGTGTTTGCTATGACCAGTGCATTCTCTTGGCAAAACTGTTTGGCCTGCTTTATTTTGTATTCCAAGGCAAAACTTGCCTGTTATTCCAGGTATCTCTTGACTTCCTATTTGTGCTTTCCAGTCCTCTGTGATGAAAGGGGCATCTTTTTTGGTGTTAGTTCTAGAAGGTCTTGTAGGTCTTCATAGAATCATTTAACTTCATCTTCTTTGGCGTTAGACTTGGATTATTGTTATTTTGAATGGCTTGTCTTGGAAATGAACAAAGATCATTCTGTCATTTTTGAGATTGCACCCAAGTCCTGAATTCTGGACTCTTTTGTTGACTGTGAGGACTACTTCATTTCTTCCTAAGGGATTCTTGCCCACAGTAGTAGACACAATGATTATCTGAATTAAATTTGCCCATTCCTGTCCATTTTAGTTCACTGATTCCTAAAATGTCAGTGTTCACTCTTGCCATCTCCTGTTTGACCACTTCCAATTTACCTTGATTCATGGAGCTAACACTCCAGGTTCCTATGCAATATTGCTCTTTACAGAATGTCGTTTCCACTTTGGCTCAATCTTTTCATTCCTCTGGAGCTATTTTTCCACTCTTCTCTAGCAGCACGAGGACACCTACTGACCTGGAGGGTTTATCTTTCAGTGTCATATTTTTTGCCTTTTCATACTGTTCACGGGGTTCTCAAGGCAAGAATACTGAAGTGGTTAGCCATTCTACTCTCCAGTTGACCACATTTTTTCAGGGGGTGTAGAAAGAGGCCCAGATAGATAAAGTACATACAGTGGGTTTGTGTCCAAGTTAATGACACTGAGCTTTGAAACACTGCTTCCTTCATTTTTGTAAGAGACTGGTTAGCAAAATCTGCCTTTTCCCCACAGAGAGACATGATCTTTATTATCCCAGAGAGGAAACAAGTCTTCATTTGCCTCAGAATGAGACATATCTCTATCTTCCAAGGCTGTTTGCTATATGGATGTCGTTAGAAAGCTTGTCTAAAGATGTGAAGAAATGCCGTGAAGAATTTCCTCTCAGCATTATATACTTATTACATTAGATGCAGTAAGCAGTATGAGAGAAGGAAGAAGATACTAATGATGGTACTGGGTCTTGAGGGGAGAAAACATACTATACCAGAAAGAGCTTATTTGGAAGATCACACAAATGAAGGTACCAATCCGATTTCTTCTATTTACAGCTGCGTGATTTTTGGTCAATTTTATTTAGGTCTCTGAGCCTCAGTTTTCTCATCTGTAAAATGGACACAATATCTATTCTCTGGCCTTTCTTTGAGGATGAAATGAAATAAATTGCAGTGAACTATGGAGCAATTATTGGCCAGCAGTGAAAGTATTGAGATGCTAATGAGAGACAGTATTCATTAAAAGCAGTAGTGCTTTCCATATAAAGGAAAAGAGAAGAAGATAAACCCTTATGCTGGACATAACTCAGTTCATCCTCAGTCTCATGATGCAAAACTGCTATCAGGTAAATGTTTTGAAATAGTGTGGGTTTGTCCTAAATAGAGATTAACAATCCTGTAAGATGTTGAATAGGGCCCTGGATAGTGGAAGGATACACAGCATATCATACTCATGAATGTTCGACTCTTGGGCAATAGTAGACTTCAATGATGAATTCTATGTTGACAAAGCTAAACCAGAGAGACATCTGCCTTGTTAAGAAGATGACAGTAGCTGATGAAAGACAGCATCCTATGCAGCTCTTCTGTATGGGAGTACTTTTATGATGACTCAATGACAGCTTGAAATGGGAAAAGGAGAGTTTGCCAGGCCCTGGAGAAGGAAATGGCAATCCACTTTCGGGCTTCTCAAGTGGTACAATGGTAAAGAATCTACGGGCAATGCAAAAGACACAAGAGACTCAGGTTCGATCTTTGGGTTCGATCTTCTCCAGGAAGATCCCCTGGAGAAGGAAATGACAACCCACTACAGTATTCTTGCCTGGGAAATCCCATGGACAAAGAAGCCTGGTGGGCTGTAGTTCATGGGACTGCACAGGGTCAGACACGACTGAAGCGACTGAGAATAGCACAATAAGAAACTAGATATTCCACTATCATAATTTCTATTGCATAAATTTACCCACTTTTTGTGAAATCAAGTGTTATGAAAAGCAGATTGTATACTGTAGACACACGGAAGCACGTCGTCACGAGGAATTGCAGCACGTGGCATTAAACTGCCATGTACTGTGTTATATGACAGGCCACCACACTGAAATGTTCTCATTTAATAGCTACTATATGAAGTCAGGTTTCTTTTAAGTAAATGAAACTTCAAACATTTGCTCAGAACTTTCAGTAAGGAAGGCCAGTATTTTAATATTTAGAATAACATCAGTTCAGTTCAGTTCAGTCGCTTAGTCGTGTCCGACTCTTTGTGACCCCATGAATCGCAGCACGCCAGGCCTCCCTGTCCATCACCATCTCTCGGAGTTCACTCAGACTCACGTCCATTGAGTCCGTGATGCCATCCAGCCATCTCATCCTCTGTCGTCCCCTTCTCCTCCTGCCCCCAATCCCTCCCAGCATCAGAGTCTTTTCCAATGAGTCAACTCTTCGCATGAGGTGGCCAAAGTACTGCAGTTTCAGCTTTAGCATCATTCCTTCCAAAGAAATCCCAGGGTTGATCTCCTTCAGAATGGACTGGTTGGATCTCCTTGCAGTCCAAGGGACTCTCAAGAGTCTTCTCCAACACCACAGTTCAAAAGCATCAATTCTTCGGCGATCAGCCTTCTTCACAGTCCAACTCTCACATCCATACATGACCACAGGAAAAACCATAGCCTTGACTAGATGGACCTTAGCCGGCAAAGTAATGTCTCTGCTTTTGAAAATGCTATCTAGGTTGATCATAACTTTTTTTCCAAGGAGCAAGTGTCTTCTAATTTCAAGGCTGCAATCACCATCTGCAGTGATTTTGGAGCCCAAGAAAATAAAGTCTGACACTGTTTCCACTGTTTCCCCATCTATTTCCCATGAAGTGATGGGACCAGTTGCCATGATCTTCGTTTTCTGAATGTTGAGCTTTAAGCCAACTTTTTCGCTCTCCTCTTTCACTTTCATCAAGAGGCTTTTTAGCTCCTCTTCACTTTCTGCCATAAGGGTGGTGTCATCTGCATATCTGAGGTTATTGATATTTCTCCCAGCAGTCTTGATTCCAGCTTGTGTTTCTTCCAGTCCAACATTTCTCATGATGTACTCTGCATATAAGAATAACATAGTTTGCTCATTTAAGAATAAGACTTAGTTGATTTGTGAAAAGCATTTAATTCAAGTAGATAATCTGCCTGCTAGATTTGAAAAATGAGATACTAGAAAAGTGAAAGTAAAGTGTTTCACTAATAAGAATGTTTTATTAGAAAAGATTTGATTTGTAAATACCCTTGAAAATTACCTAAATGATATTGAATCCCCAAATAGCATCTACCAATAAGACTGTGCTTATATTGTGTGAAAGTGTTTACATGTTCGAATGAACACCATCCTCTTGAATCCTTTCTAGACTAGTTTTATCATGACCATTCCTGCTGCCAACACCACTGTTTCTGGAATATCTTATAAATGTCTTCTGTGTGCCCAGTTTTGAGAGGGGTTCTTTACATCTCATCTATTTAATTTTTTATATTTGTATTTTGGATAATGAATTCCTTTATATGATTTATTACCAAAGTTTTCTGAAGATTCTCCCTCCTGCTCTTTGCTCCTTTTCACCAGATTCCCATTGTTCCACCCTCCCACAGAAGTAGTCACTGTAAAAATCTCTGAGATTTTTTAACAAAATGCAATCAAATGCAGAAGGTACTTATTTCCACACAGCCTCACCAAATACAGCACCTTATTAAATGTGAATCACTTTACTCATTAGTATTTTTATTGCCATTTTATAGATGAAATTGTCACTCCATAAAGTTTTGTAACTTAATCAACATTGCGTAACATAAAATAGAAAGTGGTAGGATTTGAAATGAGTCCTGTTTGTCTAAAAGAAAAGTCCATGTAGTTCCCCTATAAAATACTAGCATTTTACCATGGATGAAACTGAGATGGTCGAGTGACCTTTCCCAGGACATAGAGGAAGGTGGTACAGGTTGAGGCTTCAGACTGGATCTTCTGATGCTTTCTCTGATGTTAGTTCTACTACACCTTCAGTCTGTTTTTGTTGATATTTAATTTTATGTTGGTATGTGTTTAATTATGTGCTTAGTTGCTTCCACTGTGTCTGATTCTTTGCAACCCTATAGACTGTAGCCTGCCAGGTTCCTCCATCTGTGGGATTCTCCAGGCAAGAACACTGGAGTGGGTTGCCATACCATACTCTCCTCCAGGGGATCTTCCCAACCCAGGGATCAAACCTGCTTCTGTGTCTCCCATACTGAAATCAGATTCTTTACTGCTGAGCCAGTGGGGAGGTCATACATTCTGTTTTTCCAAGAGACTGAAAATTCAAAACAAAATCTTTTCTGCATTTTTTTTCCACCCACTAGTCCTTTAAAACATGCTTTATCTAATTTGATTCCAGTATGGTTTAAAATTTTAAAAAATTTACATAAAAGTAGAACTCACGGTGTGTGGTGTTCCATTCCATAGATTTTTATAAATACTTTGAGATCTGTATTTATATCATAATCTTGATACAGAACAGTTTCATCAACCCCTAAAATTTCTTCAGGCTTCTCCCTTGAAGTAAGCACTTCCCTCTACCCCAACCCCTGGCAAGCACTGATATTTTCCATCCATTATGTTCTACCTTTTCCAGAGCATCATAAATAAGATTGTACACTCTGTGTTTTGGCTAGGCTTTTTACAGTTAGTAAATTGCATTGAGATTCACCCATATTATTTCATGTATCAGTATTTCATTCCTTTTTAGCTGATGAGTAACATTCCATTATATCAATGTTCCTTAGTTTGTTGATCCATTCACCAGTTATATCAGTTTTTAGTGATTATGGATAAAGCTGCTATAAACATTTACATATGGGCTTTCTTGTGAGAGCATAATTTTTATTTCTCATGGATAGTAGGTTTTTATCTTCCTTGGTAAGTAACTTTCAAACTGTTTGCCAAAGCAGTTGTATCATTTTATATCCCTAATCATTGTATATAAGATCTACAGTTACTCTGTATTCTCACCAGTGTATGGTATTGTCCTTTTTAAAATATAAAACTTTACCCATTCTAACAGTTGTGTAGTAGTATTTCATTGTGTTTTAAATTTACATTTCCCTAATTACTAATGAAGTTGAGCATTTGTTCAAGTGCTTTCTAGCATCTATATAATGTCTTCATTGAAATGTCCAATTGTTTAACCATTTTTATATTGGAATGTTGTCTAACTGTTGTGCTTTAGAGTTCTCCTTATATAGATAGAGGTAGTTTTCTATATATAGATTCCTGGATACAAATCTCTAGTCAGGCTTGTGATTTGTAAATATTTTTTACTAGTCTGTGGCTTTTTTTTTTTTTAATAGTGAAAGCCTTTCATTTTTATAAAGTTTAATTTTTTCTTCTATGAGTAATATTTTGATGAAATATCAAAATAAATTTTGCCTGGTCCACTGTCACAATAATTACTCTATTATCTTTTCTTACAGACATCTTATAGTTTTAGGCTTTACATTTAAATATATAATTTTAGTTAATTTTTGTATATAAAGTGAAGAAGGGGTCAATTTTTAAAATATTTTGCATATAAATATCAAATTGTTCAACACCATTTGTTGAAAAAAGACTGTCTTTATCCATTCAACTGCTTTCTGTACTTTTGACCCAGATCCATGCATGCATGTGTGTTAAGTTGCTTTAGTCATGTCTGACGCTTAGCGACCCCATGGACTATGGCCCACCAGGCTCCTCTGTGCACGGGATTCTCCAGGCAAGAGTACTGGAGTGAGTTGCCATGGCATCCTCCAGTGGATCTTCTCAACCCAGGGATTGACCTTCATATCTTGCGTCTCCTGTATGGGTTTTTTGCCACTATATACATTGCCACGTGGATATATTCTTAAATCTGTTTTGTTTCATTGATCCATTTGTTTATCTCTTTTTTTTTGCAATTCTAATTCAATAATTTTATTATTTTATTCCTTTTTAAAAACTATTAAAAAATTTTATTGGGATATAGGTGACTTAAATATTGTGTTAGTTTCCAGTGTACAACAAAGTGAATCAGTTATACGTACGCATATATTCACTCTTTTTTGGATTCTTTTCCCTTGTGGGCCATTACAGACTGTTGAGTAGAATTCCCTGTGCTTTACAGTAGGTCCTTATTAGTTACCTATATTATATATAGTAGTGCATATGTATCAATGATGAAGACTTATTCTTTTAAACTTTTAAATTTATATTGGCCTACAATTAATTAACAATATTGTGTTAGTTTCAGGTATATAACAAAGTGATTCAGTTATGCATATACAGTTAGTCTATTCTTTTTCAAATTCCTTTCCCAATGAAGTTGTTACAGAATATTGAGCAGAATTTCCTATTATTTCCTTCCCCAATTTTATTGTTATTGACATATAACATACAGAAGTTTAACCTGATGGTTAGATACATGCATATATTAAAAAATGATTAACACAATAAAGATAGTTAACAACACCATCCTCTCATGTAATTATCTCCTTTTTGTGTAGTAATAACATTTAAGACCTACTCTCTTAAGAACTTTTCCCTATTTTCTTCCCTAGACAGAAAAGGTTTTCACCAGTATGCTAAGGGCAATGATATTAGTCTTCCCTTCCATCCCGTGACTTTGGTTCCTTAGTGGGGATAAGGAAAGCCAGGAAGAAGGATCTCAGTGGGGCTTCATTCTCTTTCCATGGTGGCTGATGTTCCCCTCTTCAAGGCTGTACCACAAGGGATGCCCTCTTTGGAATCACTCAGTTTTCTTCTTTTTTTCCCTTTTATTCTGTGAGGTCCATGGGGAAGAGCTTACAAGTATATGTGGAATCTGTATCTCCAGTGTCCAGAGTTCCCACACTTTGCCCAACCCACACTTGACTTCTACCAACATGTTAATAATTATTAACAAATTATTCTCATGGTTTTCCAGCAACATCTGCTCCTGGTAAAAAAGGACTGGTGTTCTGTATTTTATCTCCTTAAATTTTGGACTAGATGGGTTCAACTCTCTGATAGGTTCAAAAAAGCAAAAAATGTGCGGTTTCTTTGGCTTTTGTGTTTGTTGCTGTTATTATAAGAGGAAGAGAGTGGCTTCTTTACAGTTCTCTACATTCCGAGCAGAAACATGCCTTAATTTTAGCTTATGTGTACGTACCACAGAATTGTTGCACTTTCAATCAGATTTAATCTCAGAGTCTCCTTCTGGGATGGCCATCTAATAGGATAATTAATAGACTGTGTCCCAAAGCATCCAATCCAATAGAGAATTTATCATTTACTCATTCAGTCATTACCTCTGAATCTTCTTCAAGAAACCAGCAGGAAGCTAGGGCTCTGAGATGATAGCAATTGTTATTACTGAGCACAAATGGAAACTTATAAAATAAGTTTGGAGAAAATGTTTTTGGTAATCTCTCTGTGAGCTGAATATGCTCTGGTTCAATGGCAGAAAATGGGAAACTTCCATTTTGAAGTCCAAACTATTTTTCTTACTTACTTCATGGCAGATCTATAAGCCATTTCTTTGTTATGTAATATTTAGGGTATTATTATCTTCAATATAAAGAAACCAATGGGTGATTTAATTGTTTCTCAGCAGAGCAACTGTCTCAAGGATTTTAGAGCTGCCTTTCTGCACTGTAGGTGATTTAAGTGCTGAGCTAAGTGAGTACCAATTTCCCAATTTTATGCTCACTTTAGACTGTCTTGGTATTTTGACTCCAGTGAGATCACGTTTCCAGAGTACAGTCTAGTATCTACTTTAGGTATGATTCAGCTGAAGACTGGGAAAAATATACTAGAACAACCAGTTATTGCAATATGATCATTTCTAACTGAAACTTTTTAGCTGATGAAGAAAGCACTAGATAACAAATCTGTTTCAAACGATATCATTGCTATGGAAAAATTTCACCCTTTTCTTTTTGAAAGTGCTCTAAATTGAATGACTGTTTAATCTGAGAGGAAAAAAAAATACAGAATGACTCATTTCTTTTATACAGGAATAAATATATTTATTCTGGTATAATTGATAGGATTTGCTCTAAAGTTTATGTGCCCTGAAATCTTGTTTATATTATAACAAAAGCTTATTGTGAAAACTTGGGGAAGTCACTTGTCCTCTTTGATTTCCAGTTTTTGAACGAAAATAATACATGCTCTTTCTGCTTTTAAAGATCAAAAATCAAATTAGGAATTTTGTTGAGTATTAAGAAATCCTTAACCAAGGATTAAGGATTAATTAATTAATCCTTAAGGTTAGCACTTAGTAGGTACTAAGCAAATATTGGTTGGCTAGTTTATTAGGAAATGGCAACCCACTCCGGTGTTCTTGCTTGGAGAGTCCCAGGGATGGCGGAGCCTGGTGGGGGGCCGTCTACAGGGTCACACAGAGTCAGACGTGACTGAGCAACTTCACTTTCACTTTTCACTTTCATGCATTGAAGAAGGAAATGGCAACCCACTCCAGTGTTCTTGCCTGGAGAGTCCCAGGGATGGCAGACCTGGTGCACTGCCGTCTATGGGGTCGCACAGAGTTGGAGACGACTGAAGCGACTTAGCAGCAGCAGCAGCAGTTTATTAGTAACTTTATTAGGAAATAGGATATAACACATCCCCAATATACCTTTCCTTGCTCCCCCCAGGCCATTAGATGGCTTCCCAGGTGGCGCCAGTGGTAAAGAACCCATCTGCCAATGCAGAACAAAAGAATCATGGATTCAGTCCCTGTGTTGGGAAGATCCTCTGGAGAAGGGCACGGGAACCCCCTCCAGTATTTTTGCCTGGGGAATCCCATAGGCAAGGAACTTGGTGGGCAGAGTTCCTATGGACAGAGGAACTCAGTCCATAGAGTTGCTAAGAGTTGGACATGACTGAAGAGACTCAGCATGCACACATGCAACTAGAGCACCTTTTAGTAATTATTGTAATATATATTAATCATCTCTCTACGTCTGGAATTTCCTTCTGGGTAGTTAACTCCTTGAGGACAGTTTAATTATTCTTATATTCCTCAAATATAATATATAACCTAAGGCTGTAGTTACTATAATAGTAAAACTTGACTTTATTGAGTATTATGTTTCAGTAGTTAGGTTCAGTGGTTTAGGTACATTATCTTATAAGACACTTTCAACTACTTTGGGAGACAGTTTAAACTCCTGGGGCACAGTTTTAGGGAAACTTCTCACACATTTCTGGGTTCTACCATCAGGAATTCATGGTGAAGATCTAAGAATTACCCCTTCATGACTCTCTTAGGGTAGCTAATGAGTAGATATGCTACCCATCTAGAGCATTCTCCATAACAAGATCTGCTCTCAATGAAAGAAGGCCAGTTTTAACCCAGCTTGAGGAAAGGAGTTTTTTCCAATGCCAGACCCTTCCAGCTTTCCTCTCTTATCTAAGGGAAGAAATAGTCAACATGGGTTAGGTCTTCAAGGATGTAGATCGTATTAACAAAACATTGTAAATCAACCACGGTGTGTTGCTATTTAGTTGCTAAGTCATATTCGATTATTTTGCAACCCCCTGGACTGTAGCCCTCTAGGCACCTCTGTCCATGTGATTTCCCAGGCAAGAATACTGGAGTGGGTTGCCATTTCCTTCTCCAGGGAATCTTTCTGACCCAGGGACTGAACCCATGTCTCCTGCTCTGCAGGTGAATTGTTTACCATTGAGCCACCTGGGAAGCCCAAATCAACTGTACTTCAATATTTCAAAAAAAAATTTTTTTTTAAAAGGAAATGGATTATAAACATCACTGCCAGGGAAGGGAGTAGGGTGCTGGCACTGGGGAAATTCATGTGAAATTCATAGCCCAGGGCTACAGGGCTGAGTCAATACTGAAATTTAATACAAAGATTATAGAATGCTCACTTCCCCCACACCTTACCATTGTGCCAACAAAGCCCTAATATGGAAAGAGTGGATTACAGCTGGAAGAGTTATAAGATGCAAACTTCAGTCAGTTTGAAGATGTGGCAATAGGAACTTCCCAAACTTAAATGTAAAGAGAAAATAGAAAAACAGAACATCTACAAATTTAGAGACAGTATCAAAAGTTGTAACATATGTGTAATTGGAAAACCAGAAATAGAAGAAGAAATATTTGAAGTAATAATAGATTAGAGGTTTCCAAAATTAATGACAGACAGAAAACCATAGATTCAAAGAGATCAGAGAACTCCAAGCAGGACAAATACCAAACCAAATCAAATACATCTAGCTATCTCATGTTCAAACTGTAGAAAACTAAAGACAAAAGAAAAATCTTGAAAGAAGGCAGAGGGGAGAGGGGGAAATATATTTTATTTATAGAGGTGCAAGAATAAGAATTAAAGCAGACTTCTTTCTTTAATTTAAATTTATTTATTTTTAATTGGAGAATAATTGTTTATAATACTGCCTAGGTTTCTGGCATATATCAACATGATTCTGCCATAGGAACATGTCTGTCCCATCCCAATTCAACCTCCCTCCCACCTCCCCCCCCATATCCCACACCTCTGTGTTGTCACAGAGCTCCAGATTTGATCTCCTGTGTCATATAGCAAATTTCCACCTGCTATCTAATTTTACATATGGTAGTATGTACGTTTCAGTGCTGCTCTCTCAATTCATCCCACCCTCTCCTTCCCACCTGTGTCCACAGTCTGTTCTCTATGTCTGCATCTCCACTGCTGCTCTGGAAATAGATTCCTCGGTACCATCTTTCTAAATTCCATATATATATATACATTAATATACAATATTTGTTTTCTCTGATTTTCTTCACTTTGTATAACAGGTTCTAGTTTCATCCACCTTATTATAATTGAGTCAAATGTATTCTTTTTATGGCTGAATAATACTCTATTATATATATGTACCACAACTTCCTTAGGCAGTTCTCTGTCAGTGGACATCTAGGTCGCTTCCACGTCCTAGCTATGGTAGTTTTATTCCTAGTTGAATTCCCATACTATTCTCCCTTGAAGTTGTATCAATTTGCATTCCCATGAACAATGCAAGAGGTTTCCCTTTTCTCCATACCCTCTCCAGCATTTATTGTTTGTAGATTTTTTGATGATGGCCATTCTCACTGGTGTGCAGTGATATGTTATTGTAGTTTTGATTTGCATTCCTCTAAAAATGAGTGATATTGACTATCTTTTCCTATGTTTATTAGCCATCTGTATGTCTTCTTTGGAGAAAAGTCTATTTAGGACTTCAGACCACTTTTTGGTTGGGTTGTTTGTTTATTTGATACTGAGCTGAATTAGCTACTTTTATATTTTGGAGATCAATCTTTTGTCAGTTACTTGGTTTGCTATTATTTCTCCCAATCTAAAAATTGTCTTTTAACCTTGTTTATAGTTTCCTTTGCTGTGCAAATCTTTTAAGTTTAATTAGGTCCCATTTGGTTTATTTTTTGTGTTTATTTTCATTACTCTAGGAGGTGTGTCATAGAGTATCTTGATGTGGTTTATGTCAAAAAGTATTCTGCCTATGTTTTCCTCTAAGAGTTTTATAGTTTCTTGTCTTACATTTAGGGTAATCTATTTTTGAGTTATTTTGTGTATGATGTTAAGAAGTGTTCTAATTTCATTATTTTATACATAGCTGTCCAGTTTTCCCAGCACCACTTATTGAAGAGACTGTCTTTCTCCATTGTATATTCTTGCCTCCTTTGTCAAAGATAAGGTTTTCCCATATGGGCGCAAGGTTATCTCTCAGCTTTCTATCTTGTTCCATTGGTCTATATTTCTGTTTTTGTACCAGCACCATACTATCTTGATGACTGTTGTTTTGTAGTATAGTCTGAATGCAAGTAAGTTGATTCCTCTAGCTCCATTCCTCTTTCTCAAGATTGCTTTGGTTATTCAGGGCCTTTTGTGTTGCCATACAAATTATGAAAAAATTTTTTCTGCTTTTGTGAAAAATGCTCTTGGTAATTTGATAGAGATTGCAATGAATCTGTAGATTGCTTTGGGTAGAATAGTCATTTTCACAATATTGATTCTTCCAGGCCAGGAACATGGTATATTTTTCCATCTTTATATGTCATCTTTGATTTCTTTCATCAGCATCGTATAGTTTTCTACATACAAGTCACTTGTCTCTTTAGATAAGCTTATTCCTAGGTATTTTATTCTTTTTTTGTTGCAATGGTGAACGAGACTGTTTCCTTAATTTCTCTTTCTGATTTTTTCATTATTAGTATATAAGAATTCAACGAATTTCTGTATATTGACTTTATATCCTTAAAGCAGACTTCTAATCAGAACTCATGGAAGTAAGAAGGCACAGGAGTGAAATATGTTAAGTGTTAAAAGAGAAAGATCACTATCCTAGCATTCAACATCCAGTGAAATTATTCTTCAGAAGCAAAGGAGACATAAAGTCTTTCTCAGACAAACAAAAAATTAGGGAACTTGTCAACAGCAGATTTTTCCTATAAGAAATGTTAAAAGAAATTCTTCAGGCATAAGGAAAATAATATGGGTCAGAAACATGAATCTACATAGAAAAATGTTTGCATCAGAGAAGTAATGAATGACTATTAAATAATTTTTTTTTCATTCTTAAGGTAAAAGATAACTATTTAAAGCAACAGTGATGGTAGTGTATTGGTGAGTTTACAACAGAATAAGAGAAAGCAATGTCAGTTATGTCATAAGAGATCAAAGGGAGAAATTGAGAATATCTTGTTATAAGGTACCTGAGCTACATGAGGCAGTATAACATTATTTGACAGTGAACCAGACTAGTTTACAATTTATATTATTAACTCTAGGATAATGACTATAAGGTAATTTTAAAGAGACATGTACCTGACAGGGGTAGTCTCAGGTTGTGCTAGTGGTAAGGAACCTGCCTGCCAATGCAGGAGATGGAAGATATGCAGGTTCAGTCCCCGGATAGGGAAGATCCCCTGGAGAGCCTGGCAACCCACTCCAGTATTCTTGCATGGAGAATCCCATGCACAGACAGGTCTGTCAAGATACAGGCCATGAGGTCACAAAGAGTCAGACACTGAAGTGACTTAGCATGCATGCACACACACACGTTCTTGACAGGCTAAGAGAAGAGATGAGAAGGAAACAATTTAAAACAAATGAGGGAGGGAAAAAAAGTATAGATGGAAAATATTATCAAACATTATAGATATTAATCCAACTATATCAATAATCACTATAAGTGAGTGGTCTAATTAAACCAATAAAAAGACATCATCAATATGATTAAAAAACAAGATACAACTCTATGTTGTCTACTGAAAATTCACTTAAAATATAAAGACTCAAATATGTTAGAAATATGCTGCTAAGTCACTTCAGTCGTGTCCGACTCTGTGTGACCCCAGAGACGGCAGCCCACCAGGTCCCCTGTCCCTGGGATTCTCCAGGCAAGAACAGTGGAGTGGGTTGCCATTTCCTTCTCCAGTGCATGACAGTGAAAAGTGAAAGTGAAGTCACTCAGTCATGTCCGACTCTTCGCAACCCCATGGACTGCAGCCTACCAGGCTTCTCCGTCCATGGGATTTTCCAGGCAAGAGTATGTTAGAAGTATAGGGATAGGTAAAAATACACCATGACAATACTGATCAAAAGAAAGTTAGAGTATTCTCTTAATATTAAACCAAGTAGACTTCAGAACAGACTTCAAAGATAAATAGGTCATGATGTAAGATAAAGAGGTAAATTCTACAAGATAAAGCAATCATGTGAGTATTTAACACAAAA
The DNA here is from genome assembly GCA_006410635.1 of Cephalophus harveyi. Lineage (NCBI taxonomy): Eukaryota > Metazoa > Chordata > Mammalia > Artiodactyla > Bovidae > Cephalophus > Cephalophus harveyi. The sequence goes on along the minus strand of SJYT01020124.1, from coordinate 55,392 downwards.
GCATTAAAATACAGGAGGTAAAAAGTGATAAAACTGAAAGGAGAAACGGGCAAATCCACTGTTATAGCTGAAGACTTCAGTAGCTCTCTATCAGTAATTGATAGATCAAGTAGATAGCAAGTAAGGATATGGTTGGAGAAGGCAATGGCACCCCACTCCAGTACTCTTGCCTGGAAGATCCCATGGATGGAGGAGCCTGGTAGGCTGCAGTCCGTGGGGTTGCGAAGAGTCAGACACAACTGAACGACTTCACTTTCACTTTTCACTTTCATGCACTGGAGAAGGAAATGGCAACCCACTCCAGTGTTCTTGCCTGGAAAATCCCAGGGACGGGGGAGCCTGGTTGGGCTGCCATCTATGGGGTTGCAGAGTCAGACATGACTGAAGCGACTTAGCAGTAGCAAGGATATGGAAGAACTTCACTATCAATCAACTTTACCTAATTGACAGTAAAGAATATTCAACCTAACAATAATAATATAAATTCTTTTCAGGTTCACATAGAATATTCACCAGTATATAACACATTCTGAGCATAAATTATACTATGTATACCATCAAAACATAAAAGAATAGAAATCATAGAAAACCTTAAGAGAATTAAACTAGAAATCAAAAATATTAAGAAAGCTGGAAAATCCCCAGATCTCTGGAAATTAACCAAAACATTTTTAAGAACACATGGATAATAAAGAGTTCTCAAATTAAAAATATTTTCTTAAATTAAAAAAATTAAAAACTAAAGTAAATATAAAACTTATCAAAATTGGTGACATACCATGAAAGCAGAGCTCAGAGTGAAATTTATAGTATTAAATAGATATGCTAGAAGAAAGACAAAATTAATAAGCTAAGCTTTCACTTTAGGGAAATAGAGAAAAACGCAGGTAGACAGGAAATCTAAGTCAGGAGTAGAAGTCATAGGCATGTAAAGCACAGAAAAGTCATGAGCCTTTGGGGATAAAAGGCACAATGAGAAAAGAAGCAGAGAGATGACAGGCTCCAGGGGAGTAACAACATATAAAGAACAAACAGATTCAGTTCAGTTCAGTTCAGTCGCTCAGTCGTGTCCGACTCTTTGCAAACCCATGAATCGCAGCACGCCAGGCCCCCCGTCCATCACCAACTCCTGGAGTTCACTCAGACTCACGTCCATCGAGTCAGTGATGCCATCCAGCCATCTCATCCTCGGTCGTCCCCTTCTCCTCCTGCCCCCAATCCCTCCCAGCATCAGAGTCTTTTCCAATAAGTCAACTCTTCGCTAGGTGGCCAAAATACTGTAGTTTCAGCTTCAGCATCATTCCTTCCAAAGAAATCCCAGGCTGATCTCCTTCAGAAGAAACAGATTAAAAAGTGCCTATTACGACAACCAGGAAATGGAAGCAACCAAAATGTCCAGTGACAGAAGAATGAACAAGGAAGATGCGGAACTTATATACAATGGAATAATTAATTACTCAGCCACAAAAAAAAGTGAAATAATGTCATTTGCATGAATGGAGTGAAGTAAGTCAGACAGAGGAAAACAAATGCTATATGACATTGCTTATATGTGGAATCTAAAAATGTGGTGTAAATAAACTTATTTACAAAATAATAGAAATAGAATCACAGATATAGAAACAAACTTACCAGTGGGGAAAGCTATGGGGTCATGGAGGGATAAATTGGGAGGTTGGGACTGACATATACACTACTATATATAAAATAGATAATCAACAAGGACCTACTGTGTAGCACAGGGAAGTCCACTAAATTCTCTGTAAAGGCCTATATGGGAAAATAATCTAAAAAATAGTAGATATATGTATATGGATAACTTATTCAGTTTGCTGTACACCTAAAACTAATAGAACACTATAAATCAACTGTGTGAATGTGAAGTTGCTCAGTCATGTCCGACTCTTTGTGACCCCATGGACTGTAGCCTACAGGGCTCCTTCCCTCCATGGAATTCTCCAAGGAAGAGTACTGGAGTGGATTGCCATTTCCTTCTCCAGGGGATCTTCCCGACTAATCAACTATACTCCAATACAAATTTTTTTAAAAAATTGGCAAAGGATTTGAATAGCTAATTCTCCAAAGAAGATATACAAATGGTCAATAAACACATGCAAAGATGCTCAATATCACTACTCATTAGGGAAATGCAAGTCAAAATCATGACCTATCACCTCACACCCAATAGGATCACTGCTATCAAAAACAACAACAACAACAACAAAACAAGTGTTGGCATGGATGAAGACAGTCTGAAACCCTTATGCACCATTCATTGGAATGTAAAATGGTCAAGCTGCTATGGAAAACAGTATGATGGCTTCTCAAAACATAAAATATAGACTTATCATATGATCGAGAAATTCCGCTTCTGACTATATATCCAAAATAATTAAAAGCAAGGCCTTAAAGAGCTATTGATACACCCATGTTGTTAGCAGCATTATTCACAATAGATAAATGAGGAAGCAACCCAAGTGCTTATTGACAGATGAATAAATAAGCAAAATCTGGTATATAAATACAATGGAATATTATTCAGCCTTAAAAAGGAAGGGAATTATGGCATAAACTACAACATAGATAAGCTTTGAGAACATTATACTAAGTGAAATAAGCCAGTCACAAAAAGCCAGATAACTATATAATTGTACAGGTATCTAGCGTAATCAAAATCATAGAGAAAGAAAGTAGAATGGTGCTTGCCAGGAGTTAGAAAAAGGGAAGAAATGGAAAGTATATAGTTTAATGGATACAGGCTTTTAGCCTTTTTATGATGAGAAGAGTTCAGGGAGATGGTGGTGATGTTTACACAACAATATGAATGTACTCAATATCATTGACTGTATTTTTAAAATAATTGTTCTGTGAACTTTGTTGCTTAGTCATGTCCAACTCTTTGCGACCCCATGGACTTTAGCCTGCCAGGCTCCTCTGTCCATGGGGATTCGCCAGGCAAGAATACTGGAGTGTGTTGCCATATCCTCCTCCAGGGGATGCTTCCAACCTGGGGATCAAACCCAGGTCTTCTGCATTGCAGGCAGATTCTCTACCATCTGAGCCACCAGGGAAGCCCTTAAAATGATTAAGATGGTAAATTTTATATTACATATATTTTATCACAATAAAAAAATTGAAAGAAGGAAAGACATTTAAATTGATAGGGTCTATTATGAAGACTAAGTAAATGGTCTGCGAGATTAAGGGAAAACAGATGGAGGTTATAGAAATCAAGAGACGAGGGAATTTTGAGAACAAGTTGATTGTCAATAATAGAAGTTCAGAGTGGAGGAAGCTAATAAGATTAAGACTGAAAAATACCCATTGGATTTGGATATTATGTCTTTGATAACCTCAAAAAGTGCAGTGTGAGAGCATTAAAGAAGTGGTTTCTGACGTTTGCCTTCAAGCGCAGAGGGAGCAGAACCAGAAGCTAGTTAAGGGAATGGGTATAAAGAGGTGAAGGAAATGAAGACAGTAAGTGAAGACAAGCTTAAGAAGTCTGTCCTTTATGGGAAGAAGAGGCAAGAGAAGCTTAAATGACACAGAGTCAAAGAATGGCTGTGTTTTTAAAAAGTACAAGAGAATTTAGGCAGTTTTATAAATTGAAGGAAAGGATCAGTTGACTGGGAGTGGCTGAAGACATAGGAGAGGAAGAGATAACTCACGTAGGAAGGTCCCAGAAGAGAATGAGGAAGGAGGAGAATAAAGAATCTTGGGACTGGGGCTGGTTTTGAGCAGGAATATGGCTACTTCATCCACTGAAAGTGGAGGACCCTACCAGTACTGATAGAGGTCTGCTTTCTGTCTTAAGGAAGAGCATGGGAACAGTTCAAGCCTGATTACCCTCATTCATCTACACTGTCTTTGTGAAGTATGAGATCATATCATTTGATGAGAAAGATAACTGAATAAACTGATAAAGTTTTAGAAAAGACACCAAAGGAATGAGAATGAAATTTGCCAGGTGGGGACAAAAGGGATTTGAGTGGGTCACTAAAATTATAATTTTCAAATCTGTCATAGCATTGACTCAAGTGATTGTATGGTATTTTCTAGGACACCCAGGTAGATGAATATGTGTACAGATCAGGAGAATAGGATGGACCTCTGACTGGGAATTTCTAGGGGCAATGCAGCAGGAGGAGGGAGGGTAAGGAGGGTGAGATTGCTTGTGACAGAATTTTTTAGATGATCAGTCATTGTAGTTGGAGTGGGAATGAAGACCGTTAATTAGAGTTGATGACGTAAAAGAACCATAGGGCTTAAATGAATCAATCACATGATTGCTGTTACTGCCTATGGTGATGTCAGGAGTTGACATAAAATTATATTAACATGGGTGAAAGTTGATGATTTTCCAAATGGCTCAGTGTAAAGAATCTGCTTGTCAATGAAGGAGATGCAGGAGATCCCTGGCTCAGAAAGATTCCCTGGAGTAGGAAATGGCAACCTACTCCAGTATTCTTACCTGGAAAATTCTATGGACAGAGGAGCCTGGTGGGCTATAGCCCATTCGGTTGCAAAGGTCAGACACGACTGACCAACTGAGCATACAGGCATGGGTAAAAGCTGATATGGTTTAATGCCATCACTATTTTTAAAAGTTTAAGTTTCTCCAACCCTACTTAAATACAGTAACTAAATCTGTACTTCAAAGCCTTCAACTTCTTCTCGTAACTTAATATATAGTTGGCTGCCTCATTAGATGGTGTACTCATATTCTAGTTTTTCTAGGAATCCAATAGGATTCAAAGGATTTTGACTATCTTCAAAAGATAGTCCTGACTTTGTGGGGATTTTAGCTGAAACAAGATAATGAAAAATTGCTGGATGATCCATTTTCCTACAAATGACGCTTTGATGAAATTACTAGTAAATCCTAGAGTAAATATGCACATTCTTTTGGCTTATGTAGAGTAAATTCAGAGTCTGAGAAATTTAAAATTCATTATTTCTATTCACAGTTTAAGCATAATTAAGGGCAGCTGTCAGAATGGCAAAGTTTTTGACAGACTCAAGTTGCTCTGTTTCTTACAAATTGGACCTGGATGTGGGTTGGTATAATACCTAACAAAGCTCTCAGTTAGTAATGAAACACAGAATACTGAATTTTAAGATACTGTACCTAGAGTTGTTGAAGGACACAAAGCAAAAATAAAACCCAATTGAAACACATGTGTGGTAGATGGATACCTAGGATAAGGGTCATAAAGTCTGAATTCTGTGCTCTGGTTATTAAAATCCTGCCTGGTCCTGAGTAAGTGACACTGTAGGAGTACAGTTATATGATTTATAAAATGAGAGGATCAAAAAGATATCTTAGATCTTTTCTAATTTTGAAATTCTATTACTCTCCTATGTCAGGGGCATAGATTAGTTGTGGTTTTTTTTTTTTTAATATTGAAAATGCCTGCATTTAATTATTTTCAGTACCTCCATGAATGGAGATAATACCAGGATATAGACAAAACACAATTACACTCATTTTTATTATCTTTCAGTTCTAACATAAACTTACACTTATTTTATTCCATCTCTAAGTTCTCTGAGTTTAGGCAGAAAAATTAAATTCTTTGATCAGTACCAGGAACTTCTCAGTAGGAGACGGTTGTTTTTATTGCTCAGTCGCTAAAGTTGTGTCCAGCTCTTTGTGAAACCACAGACTGCAGCACGCTAGGCTCCTCTGTCCTCCACTATCTCCTGGAGTTTTCTCAAATTCATGTTTATTGAGTTGGTGATGCTATCTAACCATCTCATCCTCTGCAACCCTTCTCCATTTGCCTTCAATCTTTCCCAGCATCAGAGTCTTTCCAGTGAGTTGGCTCTTCACATCAGATGGCCAAAATATTGGAGCTTCAGCATCAGTCCTTCCAATGAATATTCAAGGTTGATTTCCTTTAGGATTGACTGGTTTGATCTGTTGTTCAAGGACTCTCAAGAGTCTTCTGCAGCACCACAATTCAAAAGCATCAGTTTTTCAGGGGTCAGCTTTCTTTATGGTCCAACTCTCACATCCAAATGACTACCGGAAAGGCCATAGCTTTAACTATATATATAGACCTTTGTCAGCAAGGTGATTGCCTCTACTTTTTAACACACTGTCTAGGTTTGTCATAGTTTTCCTTCTAAGGAGCAGACATCTTTTAATTTCATGACTGCAGTCACCATTCACAGTGATTTTGGAGCCCAAGAAGATAAAATCTGTCACTGCTTCTACTTTTCTCCTTTCTATTTGCCATGAAGTGATGGGACCAGATGCCATGATCCTTAGTCCTTTGAACGTTGAGTTTTATGCTAGCATTTTCACTCTCCTCTTCACCCTCATCAAGAGGGTTTTTAGTTCCTCTTCACTTTCTGCCATTAGATTGGTATCATCTGCATATCTGAGGTTGTGATATTTCTCCTGGCAATCTTGATTCCAGCTGGTATTGTAAGGATGTAGAAATGACTTGTAATTAATTACCCTGTATACAAATCCAGTGGTCTGAGGCAGAAAACTACTTTGCCAACTTTGTTTTCACTAAAAAACAGGGAAGTGAAGTGAAGTTGCTCAGTCGTGTCCAAGTCTTTGTGACCCCATGGACTGTAGCCTACCAGGTTCCATCCAGGGGGTTTTCCAGGCAAGAATACTGGAGTGGGTTGCCATTTCCTTCTCCAGGGGATCTTCCCAACCCAGGGATAGCACCCGGGTCTCCCACATTGTAGGCAGACGCTTTACCGTCTGAGCCACCACGGAAGGAAGACAGGGAACTGGGCTCCAAAGACTCTCTGAGATGAGTGTGAACTGATGTTTTGTTTTGTTTATTTTTCATTCTACCCACTGCTTTCTCTGAGTACATTCTGCAAGGGTATGGTTCTTTCTGGTCTTGCTTTTTCTACCAGATCTAGTTGTCAGGGGTGAATGGTGCATGCACTCTAAAGCACAGCTTTTTCTTCCTTCTTCATCTTCTCCATGAAAGGAAGTTTGAGAGTTCTCCAGTTTTATATCAGAAATGTCATCACTCCCTCACCTTTCTTCTTCAAGACTTTAATCTTTCAAGTAAATAAACAAACTGATTCTAATACTAAAGCTTGTGACATTTGGCTGGTCACTTATCTCTAGGCTAAACTTCTTCCTTACCCTCTGTATCTTAGCCAGGCTGCCTCCTATCATGCCAAAGGATCTTATTCTTGAGTCCATATTTATTAACCTTCTGGGTGAATTCTTTATGTAATGTTTAATCCGCAGCCTTTTGTAAAATGCAAGTAAATTGCAGACTAATCTGCAGAAATCATCTATCATTTTTCAGGCAAAACCAATTCTATTTCCTGAAAATGATGTTTGGTTGAATGGGTCCGTACAGGATATGCTTAATTTCATCACTCATTTTTAGTTGTTCCTTTTATTACAAGTATGAATAGTATTTCTAGACTGGTAAATATGCTTTCTTCTGATGACCTGATAGCAGTCTACAAAGCATGCACTCAGTAAATGGTCAGTCAGGAAAGAATACATCCACATTTCTATTTGTCTAGAAAACACTTGGCAATTAAATTCCTTGGAAAGTCTTTAAATCTCTTCTCTGTTTCACAAGTTGCCATGAAGTTTGATCGAGGAATGTACTATAGCAGTTTTATAGCATAGCAGAAGAGGAAGCCGGTCTTAAATGGTAAGGGAGCAGGGAACACTGGCTAAATTCTTTCCTTAATGGAGTTTCACTGATACACACACACACACACACACACATACTCAGTTCCTTGGTACCCAAATTCCTTGGTACCAGTTCCTTGGTACCCATTAAAGTGTATTCCAGGTGTCTGATGATATTAGAAAGCTGTAGACTCTCTACTCAAGAAATTTGATAGAGGAATTAAATATCTGATCAAATAAATTCATAAGTTCTTCTCTAGAAGCCTCTGAGTACATGCTGGGTGGTTATGGGGGTTGGGAGGGATAGACTTAAACAATAAATTGCCAGGCCTGTCAATTTACTTCTTTGTGCTCAAGAGCGACTGAACTGAAAGATTAATGTAATTTTGAGGCTAGAGATGAATCAAGGTCTTCAGAGGAATTTGGGGAAGGATGGCTCTTATTATGACTCTTAAAAATTTCGTTGTGAGTGCATAAAGAACCTTGCATATGACTTTCTTTTCGAGTTAATCAATCTGACATGCTCAGAAATATAGAACTATTATGACTTAGAGAAAAATTTTACCTTTCCATACAACAATGGTGAATATCTTCCTGCACTCTATACCATTTTAAAGCAACTCCTCTTGTGATGAAGATATATCTTGCTGCCTTAAATCAGCATCTGCCTGAAGCTGAAGTTGACTTAATAATGGCACAAAGCCACAATCTTATTAGCTGTGATACAGAGGAAGCTAAATTATTCATCGCAATGTCATAACTAACTTCTTTTCTGTTGTTCACAGTGGCTGGTAGAGGCCAGTCAGATATTCAGGACTGCAGTAAAGAAACCTTCTCCTAGAATGGTTACAGCTTATGATTTAGACAGATACAAACACATCTTGGAATATTTTCAAAATTAAGAATCCACATCCATCTTCCCGCTAGCAAGGTGGCAGGCCACGCCCACATCCTCTTCACTACCCTCTTCAATTTCTCTCTTTGATTCTAGACTTAGAAAGCAAGAACACAGGCATCCAGTCTCCAAGAATTGGATTGGGAGAGTTTTCCCATATATACATATATACCAAGAAGTCTACAAGATAAACTAGAGACCTTATTAAATTATCTAAGGAAAGCCTTAGCTTGTAAAATCTTCTTGTCTGATTTCCTTTAGGCTCATTCAGATTTCTTTTAGATCTGGGCATGGAAACTCTTGATGCTTTTCTTGATTGTTCTAACCTGTGGCTGGCCGGAGAGATTGATGAATGTTCTTCCACTGCTTTGCATGTTAGGCATTTTCCTTCTTCTCCAATATCTGTCTTTGATTTAAACTGCACTTTAGCGTTTTCACCTCCAGCTAATGGAGACACTCCCAGGAATGGAGGCTGATGATACAGAGGCTGGAACAATGCCAGCAGACGCATTAGGTTTCTTCTCCCACTCCAAACCAATCCTCTGAAGGTTTTAAATGAGAATTTTGAAATTTGAACTCAGTTAAAAAAATAGAGGCATATTAGCTCTAGGGCACAGAGAGTTCACATCTTTCTTGGTTTTTCACATCTCCTTTTCAGAGAAGAGTTTGCAGATGGCAAAGTGATGTGATAGTGGTGTTATTATGGAATAGGGTTCTCATTTGGACATGGTAAAGTCTCATCCTTTTTATTTTCTAATTTTTTAATTGGAATATAACTATTTTACAATGCTCTGTTAGTTTCTGCTGTACAGCATCATGAATCAACCATATGTATACATATATCCCCTCCCTCTTGAACCTCCCTCCTACCCTCCCATTCCACCCTTCTAGGTCATCACAGAGCACCGAGCTGAGGTCCCTGTGTTTTAAAGCAGCTTCCTGCTACCTATCTGTACAGATAGGTACAATATATATGTGGTAGTGTATATATTGCCAATGCTACTCTCTCAATTCATCTATATCTCCTTCCCCCGCAGTGTTCACAACAGAATATTAACTCAGACATTTCTTTTAAGATTCTATATGGCATGTGCATCTTACTCATGAGAGGAAAACAGAACAACTTAATAGTAGAATTTATATAAATTTTTAAAAAGAAACATCAGAGTACACTGCTAACACTCTAGCCTAAACATATACACTAAAAATAAGGTAGATATTTTTCAGTTGCCCAAATAGAGTTCCTTTATCCTATGAAATAAATGACACAAACATAAACTGTCAGCTATTACTTCTATTATTTTTTTTCAGAATTTTTCTCTTATTGGAGGAATCACAAAAAAAAATAGTTCATAAAGGATTATTTAGAAATATAGACACAGCAAATTTTATTTCTGGTTATTATTGTCCTGAACTTCAAAACAACACATATTTTCTAGATGAGGAAGACAAGACAATTTACCTCTCCTTTATGCAGAGGTCCCGCTAGCAAGGGAATGTTTAGTAAAGGGTTAAATTAGATTGGTTTCAGCAGCTGTACTTGTGATCTTGGAGGACCTGACTTTTAGAAAAGACCTCCTCCCCTGGTTGCATATGCCCAGCTATTGATGTTTTCCATTGTGCTGAGTGGTGGTTTTCAACTGCTGGAAAAAGAAATGCCAAAACATGCACTGACCCTTGTCAATACTCAGGAAGGATGTCAGAATAATATTAACCTTTCATTCCAACTTCAGCACCTGTTTTGTTTTTTTTTTTAATCAATTTCAATACAACACAAATGCATGCTTTGATATTTTCAAGAATTAATAGGTATTAGTAAAATAATCTGTGGTAAAGATGGAGGAAGTTATACTTCATTCATAGCACAGAATGTGTGTTGCAAGGGCACAAACCTAAACCTTAAATTCAGATCTGAATAAAGCAAGTTATTTTAAAACCACAGATTCTCTGTTTAAAAACCTCAGAGGCTGCTTAGAGTTTTTAATTGTCATTGGTCACACTGTACCTCCTAAGTGAGAATGTTTCATTTCTATTACTACCTGGGTAGATATTCTAATAAATTGAATTTGCTTATTTTATATATAACCCTTTTCTCTCGGGCCACATCAACCACAATGAAAGTCTATATCTCTTAAGGCTTCTCCATACTTCCACAGGATCTTATTCTACTTGTTTTCTCATTAAAAGAATTCTTTCATCTCTACAGTGAGTTGTATATTGGAAAAATGGCAAAGCTTACAGCCTTTAGCTATCAGTGGTACTCATCTGAGAAACTGGAAATAGTTTTCGGAATAGCACATGAGAGAGTTGTTGTAAGACTCTCAATACTTGGAATGCGGTACCCCCACTTAACCCTCTTATCTGCTACTCCCAAGAGCAGGTCTTCTTTCTTGGCAGCACTGACTAGCTATTCTCCGACCAGGAGGCTCACTCTGAACCAATGGCTTCCAGAAACTCTCCTCCAGGTTCTTAGCAGTGTAACGCCACAGGTCCCAGTGGTCCCTCCTGCTGGCTAGCGTCAGTTATGTCTCTCTAAAGTAGCTGCATCTTAAAACCTTCCCTTCATGACTCCTGCAAGACCGTGTTTGTCTTTTGACCTGGCAGACAGTTCTGCATAGTGTGCAAATATATGTGGATGGGTTTATAAAGATGTAAACTGTGTGACCACAACAACACAGAGGGGAGAGAGAACAAAGCTATACAGTAGTAATATAAAGTTGGTACTAATCCTGACTATCAATGTGTGTGCCCAATTACCCAGTTGTGTCCAACCGTTTATGACCCTTTGGATTGTAACCCGCCAGGCTCCTCTGTCCATGGTATTCTCCAGGCAAGAATACTGGAGTGGGTTGCCATTTCCTCCTCTAAGGGAATCTTTCCAACCCAGAGATAAAACTCAAATCTTTTACATCTCCTGCATTGCAGGCAGTCTTTATTGCTGAGCCACTGGGGAAGCCCATTAACTGGATTAGAAACTGTGGCTCTCAAGGAACATTTGGCCTACAAATATAAATTTGCTTGGCCCATAGAGTGTTTAACAGTTTAAAATTACAAGATTTAGAAGTAGAAGTTTTCACATAAAAATCTTGATTTCAATTTCTCCTTAAAAATATTGAAATCCATGCAAAATTAAAGATGGCATGGTGGTTCTTACATGACCACTATGTTCTGGTAGTAAGTGGAAATTTCTTCTTTAGGCAAGTCTTTGTCTCTGTAGTTTGTGATAGAGCACACATCCCTTAGGATGACCTCTGAGCTAATTATACTTGTGTTATATTTCTGATTTCTGTAAGTATTCAAGTCTATGTAGGACTCTTACCAAAACTCTGTCCCTAAAGGGGAGTTCACAGGGTCTCAAATAGGAGTCTATAGACCCATTCAGTGCCCTTGGACTTTTTCTCAGTGGTATATGAACTGATGATGGGAACTGTTTTAGTCTCTACTGGCAGAGCATATAGTATATCAGAATACTAAAAACTCAGTGACTAAAAAAAAAAAAAAAAAAAAAGCCTATTTCTCACAGTCCTAGAACAGCCTTGGGAAGTTCAGGTCCAAGGCACCAACAGATTCAATGTCTGGCTTGCATTTTCATTGCCAGCCATTGTCTCACTGTATCCTGATAAGAGGAAAGGGATCTTTCTTGGATCACTAATCCATTTTGTGAGGCTTCTGCCCTCATTACCTAATCACCTCCCAAAGGCCCCACCTCTCAGTATCTTCACATTGGAAGTAAGATTTCAACATATAAATTTTGGAGGATGCAAACATTCAACCTGTGGCAGGAGCTTAATTTGTTTTCTTTTAGCTCAGTGATTATTTATCAATTGAGCTATTGTTCTATTGGCAAGGAGATCCAATCAGTCCATCCTAAAAGGAGATCAGTCCTGGATGTTCATTGGTAGGTCTGATGTTGAAACTGAAACTCCAATACTTTGGCCACCTGATGCGAAGAGCTGACTCATTTGAAAAGACCTTGGTGCTGGGAAAGATTTAGGGCAGGAGGAGAAGGGGATGACAGAGGATGAGATGGTTGGATGGCATTACTGACTCAATAGACGTGGCTTTGGGTGAACTCCAGGAGTTGGTGATGGACAGGGAGGCCTGGGGTGCTCGGTTCATGGGGTCACAAAGAGTCAGGAACGACTGGGCAATTGAACTGAACTGAACTGATTGTTCTATCTATGAAATTATCAAGATGATGCCTTTAATGCTAACCTATTATTCCCAAACTACTTTAAGTGCTATCAGTTCAGTCGGTTCAGTCACTCAGTCATGTCCGACTCTTTGTGACCCCATGAATCGCAGCACGCCAGGCCTCCCTGTCTATCACCAACTCCTGGAGTTCACTCAGACTCCCGTCCATCGAGTCAGTGATGCCATCTAGCCATCTCATCCTCTTTCAAAAGCATCAATTCTTCGGCGATCAGCCTTCTTCACAGTCCAACTCTCACATCCATACATGACCACTGGAAAAACCATGGCCTTGACTAGATGGACCTTAGTCGGCAAAGTAATGTCTCTGCTTTTGAAAATGCTATCTAGGTTGGTCATAACTTTTCTTCCAAGGAGTAAGCATCTTTTAATTTCATGGCTGCAGTCACCATCTGCAGTGATTTTGGAGCCCCCCAAAATAAAGTCTGACACTGTTTCCACTGTTTCCCCATGTACTTCCCATGAAGTGATGGGACCAGATGCCATGATCTTTGTTTTCTGAATGTTGAGCTTTAAGCCAACTTTTTCACTCTTCTCTTTCACTTTCACCAAGAGCTTTTTAGTTCCTCTTCACTTTCTGCCATAAGGGTGGTGTCATCTGCATATCTGAGGTTATTGGTATTTCTCCCGGCAATCTTGATTCCAGCTTGTGCTTCTTCCAATCCAGCGTTTCTCATGATGTACTCTGCATAGAAATTAAATAAGCAGGGTGACAATATACAGCCTTGACGTACTCCTTTTCCTATTTGAAACCAGTCTGTTGTTCCATGTCCAGTTCTAACTGTTGCTTCCTGACCTGCATACAGATTTCTCAAGAGGAAGGTCAGGTGGTCTGGTATTCCCGTTTCTTTCAGAATTTTCCAAAGTTTATTGTGATCCACACAGTCAAAGGCTTTGGCATAGCCAATGAAGCAGAAATAGATGTTTTTCTGGAACTCTCTTGCTTTTTCCATGATCCAGCGGATGTTGGCAATTTGATCTCTGGTTCCTCTGCCTTTTCTAAAACCATCAGGAAGTTCACGGTTCATGTATTGCTGAAGCCTGGCTTGGAGAATTTTGAGCATTACATTACTAGCATGTGAGATGAGTGCAATTGTGCTATGGCTTCACATAAAAAGAATATATGAAAACTTAAAGGTAAATGATACATTTGTATGAAATACAGGCCAAATGTCATATGGTGCCCTATGCACAAGGTTTCACAATAACTTAATCTGAAGAGGGGATGGTAGAAATGAATCATCACATGGCATTAGAATTGTTAAAGATCCCAAGTGAAACATCCTTGAAGCAGTACTATATTCACACAAAAAGCAACAATTTATTTTCAGCGAAACAGTATTAATGGTCATATCAATTTTGTTAATCTGAATTGTATTTGTTTTGTAGTGTCTACTTAATTTGGTTTTATAGATATTTAAGCATAGTTACAGTCACAGAGTCAGGCACAACTGAGCATGCACTCATGGGGAAGAAAAGTTACAAAAAAGTATAAAAAAAAGCATATACTGAATTTCACATCTGTACATTTTAAAGCCACGTTCTATCTAAAAACAATTTAGGTCACGATTCAAAAAAATGAATATTTTTCTTTAATAGGGTCAACTTAGTGTTCAAATTTGAAATATCTGCTTTGAAACTTTTTCCTCTTTTTATGTAGGATCAGGTTTTGGCTTGTTTGCCTTGAGGGGAGGGGTTCATTCCATGGATTTGGGTCTCTACCTTAGAGCACAACCCGGGAGAAAGAGAATGGTTAGCTGCAGAGTGTGCTCCAGGTGCCTGAGGAGGGTGCTGATGAATGCCACGTTGAGCGGGGAGGGGCAGAGGTGATGACACATCAGAGCTCAGCTCAGGATCCAGGTCGGGTGAACTCAGCAAGGCCGGGGATGCAGCACCCTGGCAACTGTTTAGGCCGCTAGCTGGCAATTGAGATTCTGCCTTTATGATTTACAAAAAGAGTGCTGCATGGCTGGAGTAGTCTGGCTAACAAATATCTGAGATGGGTGAACAACAACAGTGGTACTCACAAGTTGGTCAGAAGCAATTCTTCAAAGGGACTAATTTAAAACTTCAAGAATCACATTAGTAAGCATCCCAGTGTAATACCATAGTGTCTTCTACTCAAGGGATTGTTCATTTGTTTTCAACCAGAACATGGATGTACTGGGCCTTCTTTTTGAACCATGCTCTCATGCTTCCCAAGAAGGCCCACCTGGATTTTCAGAGTAGAGCATAGCAAACTGTCCTGAGGTTGGACATTCCTCTTTGTATCTAATTTTGAAAGTTCACTGGGATCCAGAATAATCCTGATTATCTCATAGTGGCCCAATCTGGACATAAATTTTAATTATATGAAATGTTGAAATCTATGACTGGTATTGAGTCTTCCCTGGTGGCTCAGATGGTAAAGTGTCTGCCTGCAATGCGGGAGACCCGGATTCGATCCCTGGGTTGGGAAGATCTCCTGGAGAAGGAAATGGCAACCCACTCCAGTACTGTTGTCTGGAGAATCCCACAGATGGAGGAGCCTGGTAGGCTACAGTCCATGGGGTCGCAAAGAGTCAGACATGACTGAGCGACTTCACTTTCACTTTATGACTGGTATTATTTGCCTGTTATCTGTTTGAGAACAAATGATACCGCTACTTTGATGAAATGTATGTGAGATTTTCAACTGGAATGTTGATTTGAGGCATTTGATCAAGTTTGAAAAAGGTACTTCTCCAAGCCAAGTTTGTTCCCTTACTTAGACTTACAGCCCCAAAATGTAACTAAGATTCAGAGAGATAGGGTTATTTAGGAGCCTTAGGCTAATTAATATAGAGTATGGGCATCTAGGGATGGAAGACCTTGTTTATTCACATGATTGTTTCAAAAAACCCAGTTATTGAGATCTAGAATTTGGTTTTGAAAGCTGATTTTCCACTCCTGATGCAAGTAAACCTTAGTCCACATGTAGTAATCTGCACATGTGGCAAACTGGGTTTCCATAGAAACATTCCAACATGTGATATACTTTCTGAGTAACATATATTAAATATATTGTAACATATATTAAATACTGAAAACATTGTGCTGAGCCAGACAGAACTTCTATTCCCATGGAGTAATAATCTAATGTCAGGCATTCAACTGAGTTCTCACTGCAGGTCAGCTCTCTTAATTCCAGAATTAACCCTGTATCCTAGATGCTGTTTAGAATTATAGTTATTTTTCTTAAGATTCTGCACTAGCAAGTGGTAGAGTTGAGATCAAAAATAGGGAGTTTGACTAATAAGAACATGCTGTATAGCACAGGGAACTCTTTTCAATACTCTGTAATGGCCTATATGGGAAAAGAATCTAAAACAAACAAGAGAAGGAGAAGGGAATGGCAACCCACTCCAGTATTGTTGCCTGGAAAACCCCACGGATGGAGGAGCCTGGAGAGTCAATCCATTGGGTCGCAGTCAGATACGACTGAGCAACTGACACACACACTCAAGTATAAACATAACTGATTCACTTTTGCTGCACACCTGAGACTAATGCCACATTGTAAATCAACTATACTCCAATAAATTTTTTTAAAAATAGGCAGTTTGATTTTAGTGCCCAAACTCTGACCTACATACAGTAAGTATGTCCGTATGTAGTGTCTACCTCTTAGACAGTTTTATTTGCTTTGGTTCTAAATGCAATTTAAATTGTAGAGACACAAAAAAAATGAACAAATTTTAAAAAATGAGATTAGATTATATGAGGTAAAAATAACAGATTTAAATGGTACTAGGTAAAAATTAAGCACTGCTTCTTTATCCTTTCTCTAGAGTTGTCTTTATGGTTTTAATTAAATTGTCTCCTATATAATGCTGTTTACCTTATTCTTCTTATTTGAGTGCTCACTTGCTCCAGTCCTGTCTTACTCTTTGAGACCCTGTGGATTGTAGCCCACCAGGCTCCTGTGTCCATGGGATTCTCCAGGCAAGAATACCGGAGTAGGTTACCATTTCCAGGGGATCTTCCCAACCCAGGGATTGAACCCAGGTGTCTTTAAGTCTCCTGCATTGCAGGTGGATTCTTTACCACCAAGCCACTGGGAAAGCCCATACTTCTTACTTACTAAAGTCCCAAGAATGGCCTCCATGATAGCTTGGTTTCTCATCTGCTGATACAATGCTGTGAACTGAAGGTGATGATGATGGTCATAGTGATGATAATTAACTATGATAATCAAAAAGTATCTGAGGAGTCATGGTTGGTGCAGAAATATATGTTGCTCAAGATCAAATTTGGGAATTAAAATGTCCTTGCTCATGAAGATATCACATGGGGGATTATATTAAGCAGCTGCTGGTTTTCAAAGATGGTCACAGGAGGGTGCATTTTTCATTTAGTTGTCTCAACTGGAGAACAATCAAATGTCATGGCTACTGGTCAAATATAGTGTGTATATTGACCACGATTAAATAAATTTTTTTAGATTCTTGATTTATATAATATTTGAAATTAAATTTCATATTTTTTATATTTCTAATTAGTTCTTAAATGTCAGAAATAGCTTGAAGAATAGACTGTTTTGCTTTTCAGCTCAGTTTATTATTTACTGTTTACCATAGCAAACAACTAAGAAGACTTCTTGGGATGTCACAGGGAATTCTCGTAAATGTTGTTAAGATAATTCATAGTTTTCAATTATGGCCAGCCTGCCATTATTTGAGACTTGCCTCACTAGATTTTTCGTTGTAAGAACATCACACTGGGGACAGAGACTACGAGATTGAAGCAGTGCTCAGCTAGAAATGTATGCCACCTTTCTTCTGTTCTTGTTGTTTTGTACCAGTACATTCTCTAGCCAACTTATTTGCTGCTGCTGCTGCTAAGTTTGGTCAGTCGTGTCCGACTCTGTGCTACCCCACAGACGGCAGCCCACCAGGCTCCTCCGTCCCTGGGATTCTCCAGGCAAGAACACTGGAGTGGGTTGCCATTTCCTTCTCCAATGCATGAAAGTGAAAAGTGAAAGTGAAGCTGCTCAGTCGTGTCTAACTCTTAGTGACCCCATGGACTGCAGCCCACCAGGCTCCTCCGTCCATGGGATTTTCCAGGCAAGAGTACTGGAGTGGGATGCCATTGCCTTCTCCGAACTCATTTGCTACTAGTGGGCAAAGGTGTGCAAAGTGAAGGAGATGCTTACAGTTAGGAAGTTCTAACTGCAGGAGCAAAGAGACAGGGAGGAGGTGTGATGATAAAGTAAATCTGGGACTTTAGTACCTGAAGTCGGTTTGTAAGTACTCCATAAATGGCTTCTCTATGGCTTGGGGCTGGGGATCCAAACTTCTGTGGTAGACTATGCATGTGGAACCTGTCCTCCTCCTTTCAAAAGCTCCTGATTTTCTAGGTATAGATGCACTCTCTTTGCTCTTACCTTTCTTGGTCTTTCATTAGCTACAAGGGGTTTAAAAAAGACCTCATGTCCCCTACTTCCACTTACTCTCAGCCTCTTATTCACTTCCACCTCTTGTTCCCTTCAGACCAGCGTATTTTTAAGATATGCACGATGAAGACTGTCTCAAAAATGTTGCCTGTTCCATTTTTCAAAGACTATAGATGTTACCAAAGCTGTGGTCAACCAGACTTGGCATGTTAGCATTCTTTTCTATTATTAATTATTGAGAAATTACAATTTTCTAACTGTAAGTAGTTTTTAAAATTATAAATTAATATGTGAAATACCAGATAGATATAAACAAGTCAAATAATAAATTTAAAATCGAATTATTACTAATTTCCACTGCCTCTCCTAGCCTAGTTCCTCAAAAGTAATTACTGCTAATAGTTTGGTGTGTATTTATCCAGCTATTTTTAATAGAGACACAAACATTTAAGCTTAGGGATCTTTTTAAATATCATAAATGGCATCATAGTAAGCTATCCTTCTACAACTTACTCTTTGATTTTATTTTTTTTTAATTTTATTTTTACTTTATTTTACTTTACAATACTGTATTGGTTTTGCCATACATTGACATGAATCTGCCACGGGTGTATACAAGCTCCCAATCCCAAATCTCCCTCCCACCTCCCACCCCATGTCATCTCTCTGGATCATCCCCATGCACCAGCCCCAAGCATCCTGTATCCTGCATCGAACATAGGCTGGCACGTTTCTTACATGATAGTATACATGTTTCAATGCCATTTTCCCAAATCATCCCACCCTCTCCCTCTCCCACAGAGTCCAAAAGACTGTTCTATACATCTATGTCTCTTTTGCTGTCTCACATACAGGGTTATCGTTACCATCTTTCTAAATTCCATATATATGCGTTAGTGTACTGTATTGGTGTTTTTCTTTCTGGCTTAGTTCACTCTGTATAATCGGCTCCAGTTTCATCCACCTCATTAGAACTGATTCAAATGTATTCTTTTTAATGGCTGAGTAATACTCCATTGTGTATAGGTACCACAGCTTTGATTTTAAAATTATGTCTTGGATATTACTTCACATCTCTCTTACATGTCTCAATAGATATTACTACATCATTCTCTTTGACAAAATATTTCATGATAAGCTTATGTCCTGATTTATTAATATGTGTTTAAGTTTGCTCTAGTTTTTTACCATTACAAATAATAAACTTTTATATATATGTGCCAGTGTTTTTGTAGGGTCAAATCCAGGAAATGAAACTTAATGCCAAAGTAAAAACAAAATTTTTTTATTGGTTCTTCCCCTTGAGATTGAAACACTGAAATTGCCAATATGCCAATCATATTCCTACCAAGAATTTATGAGAGTACCTGTTTCCTTGTATCATCACCAATACAGGGTATTTGTTAAATTTTACTAAAACGGTAACAAATCATACTTCCCTTTTGTTCGAATTTGCATTTCTGAACTGTTAATGAAGTTGAGCATCTTTTTATATTTGCATTTCATTTCCTGTTGATTTATTATTTCTAGTGTTTGTCTTTTTCTAATATCAGATTGTGTTTTTCTTAGAGGAAACTATATTGTTTTCTGTAATAGCTGCATGATTTAATTCCCACTAATAGTGCACAAGGATTCTCTTTTATTCACATCTTCCCCGATACTCATCTCTTTTGTTTTTCTTTTTTTTATAATAATCAGTCAAACAGGTATGAGGTGATATCTCATTGTGGTTTTGATTTGCATTTTTCTGAGGATTAATAATTTTGAATATATTTTAATGTACCTGTTGGCCATCTGTATCTCTTCTTTGGAAAACTGTTCAAGTTTGCCCATTTATAAATCAGATTTTTGTTGTTGTTGAATTGTATGAGTTCTTTATAGATGTTGGATATTAGATCCTTTTCAGATATATAATTTGCAAATATTTTTCTCCCATTGAGTAGGCTGCTTTTTTACGTTTTCTTTTGCTAAGTACAAGCTTTTAAATTTTATGATAGGCCCATTTGTTTGTACTTGCTTTTGTTGCTGTGTGCACCTCTTTTCTCTTAAGTTCTTTGATTATCTTTACCATCATTGCCTTGAAATCTTTCTCAAGTAGATACCTATCTACTTGAGATAAGGCAGATGCCTATCTCCTCTTCACTTAATTCTTCTTCTGGAGTTTTATATTATTCCTTCATTTGGAATATGTTCTTCCATCACCTAATTTTGCCTAGTTTGTTGCTTTTATTTCTATGTATCTGGCACTTTGCTTATGTTTCATAACCATGAAGAAGTGGCTTTATGTACCAAACATCTTAGCAGCACACTCCCTTCTCATCTTTAGAGCTCTATGCTCTTGGGATGCCCCCTATGTGGGCTGTGTGGGTCCTTCTGCTATGGTGGGATGACTACTGTGGGCAATTTGTTATTCTTTGCTAAACCTGTCTGGTTGATTGCCAGACCTTATCTTGTGTGAAGGCTGCTGGCCGCTGATTGGAGGGGTCAGATCACAAGGTGGCTGACTGTAGAACTCTGGTGGGTCCTGGGTTTAGTGCTGGATCTGGGGGTGGAATCAGGGTCCAGAATATTCCAGGGCTGGGGTTTTCCCATCTGTTCCAAGCTTCTTTAAAGTTACAGCTTCTGCCCTGGGTCCCAGAGCATGTGAGATATGGGTGTGCTCTTTAAAAAAAAAAGTCTGTATTTCCCACAGAACTCTGGGTCTCCTGAAAGTGACCCTCACTGGTCTTTAAAGCCAAACATTTAAAGCCAAAGTTCATCTTCCCAGCACAGGACTCCCCCACCCCCTAGACTGGGGATCCAGATGTGAACTTCAGAACTTTCTCCTTGGGGAGAACTTCTGCAATTGTACTAATTCGTCCATTTATTGGTCACCCACCTGTGGTCTTCAC
Source organism: Cephalophus harveyi (assembly GCA_006410635.1). Taxonomy (NCBI): domain Eukaryota; kingdom Metazoa; phylum Chordata; class Mammalia; order Artiodactyla; family Bovidae; genus Cephalophus; species Cephalophus harveyi. The sequence continues at coordinate 34,348 of SJYT01020124.1, read as the reverse complement.
TATAATGTAACTTTGCCCCTCCTACCTGTCTTGTGGTTTCTCATTTTTCTCTTTGTTGTAGAAGATCTTTTCTATTAGATTCGAGTCACTTTCATGTTGGCTGCTCTATAAATTGTTGTAATTTTCTCCTTTGACTAATTTTAAACAAAAATTTCTGGGTAAAAAATATGTTGATTTAATATTTTTTGCAATACCTATTACTAAATACAATGATGAGCATTCATAGTATATTTTTGAGTCATTAGAAAAAATATATAGATTTTAAAATTCCAACTTAATTGCATTACCATGTTGCACAGATTAGTGACTCAGTTCAGTTCAGTCACTCAGTCTTGTCTGACTCTTTGCAACCACATGGACTGCAGTACCCAGGCTTCCCTGTGCATCACCACCTCCCGGAGCATACTCAAAATGATGTCCATCAAGTCAGTGATACCATCCAAAAATCTCATCCTCTGTTGTCCCCTTCTCCTCCTGCCTTCAATATTTCCCAGCATCAGGGTCTTTTCAAACGAGTCAGTTCTTCACATCAGGTGGCCAAAGTATTGGAGCTTCAGCATCAGTCCTTCCAATGAATATTCAGGACTGATTTCCTTTAGGATGGACTGGTTGGATCTCCTTGCAGTTCAAGGGACTCTCGAGAGTCTTCTCCAACACCACAGTTCAAAAGCATCAATTCTTCCGCTCTCAGTTTCCTTTATAGTCCAACTCTAACATCCATACATGACTACTGGAAAAACCATAACTTTCACTAGATGGACTTTTGTTGGCAAAGTAATGGCTCTGCTTTTTAATAGATTAAAAACATAACATAATAGGTTATGTCTAGGTTGGTCATAACTTTTCTTCCAAGGAGTAAGTGTCTTTTAATTTCATGGCTGCAGTCACCATCTGCAGTGATTTTGGAGCCCAAGAAAGTAAAGTCTGTCACTGTTTCCCCATCTATTTGCCATGAAGTGATGGGACTAGATGTCATGATCTTCATTTTCTGAATGTTGAGTTTTATGCCAACTTTTTCACTCTCTTTCACTTTCATCAAGAGGCTCTTTAGTTCTTCTTCACTTTCTGCCATAAGGGTGGTGTCATCTGCGTATCTGTTGTTGTTGTTTTTGCTAAATCACTTCCTTCATGTCTGACTGTGTGCAGCCCCATGGACAGCAGCCCACCAGGCTCCCCTGTCCAAGTGATTCTCCAGACAAGAACTGGACTGGGTAGCCATTTCCTTCTCCCCTGCATATCTTAGGTTATTGATATTTTTCGTGGCAATCTAGATTAGTGATCAGATGTATTTAATAGAAGGATAGTCATGTATAAAAATATATCCTCCTCCTTGTCATACTCTTTGTCTCTCTTTTTCACTTTCCTTTTTGTTTCTCTCACTAAGGAAGGTAGAATTGCATAAAAAGGAATTACAAATGTTTAATATTTAAAAATCTGTCATATAGATCTGACAGATCATTGGAGGAGAAAATATTGAAATTTATACAACAATCTATGTAAACATACTTAATAAATGTTGGTGTTTATTTATAAGAAAAATTCATTAGTATATAATCTGTCTCTTATACACATCTCCCTGGTGGCTCAGATGGTAAAGTGTCTGCCTGCAATGCAGGAGACCTGAGTTTGATCCCTGGGTTGGGAAGATCCCCGAGAGAAGGGAAAGTGTACCCACTCCAGTATCCTTGCCTGGAGAATCCCACGGACAGAGGAGCCTGGTCCATGGGGTCAGAGAGTCAGACACGACTGAACGACTTTCAGTATCATGCAATTTCTGTTCTTTCCCAGGGCTGTCTTCCTGTCTGTTTATCTCTCCTTCAAGGACTATAAAAAGATGGGGCACATAAGATTAGGAATCAGTTAAAAATACAGTATTAACTCTGTCCTAAGGATAAGGTCTCAGACCCATCCCACGGCTTCATTATTTTTATTTTAAAAGTGGTAATTAATTATTTATTAAGTGCATTTACTGAGAATTATTATATACTGGGCATCATGTCAAATTTTGGGTGTAACAATCCCTGCTTTTAAAGAGATAGAAAATCTCCTTTGTGAAAAGTCAGGACAGCATGAAATAGTAGGAGAGGTATTCAGGGTTCTCTGGGAAAAGACCTGTCTCTTATACACATCTGGTTGTTGTACATGGTAGGAAAATTTAAGCGGCGATCAATAAAATTAATATTTTAGAAAATATAATGTCTAATAGCAGAGAAAAATTTTCAAAATGAGCTGAACATAACCTTTGAGATCCTATTTAAATGAAATTTTTTTATTTTTAAAATAACAATATTTTTAAAAATTCTATAATAAAAATCAAATGCTTATATTAGTATTATGACATAATTGTGGTCTTGAAATAGTTAGCTTTAAACCTGTCTGAGAGGGACAGAAAACTCAATGATGGATTAAATAAGAAAGTAGTTTTAAATAAAAATTTAAAGCCCTAGGAAATTATTTAAAAGAAGCCTGCTTTGAATTCATGGAAGGCTAAAACCCATTCAAGTGTAGAAAGCCTAATATTGTAGATATGCCAATTTCCCTAAACCATTCTATAAATTATAAACAATGATAGAATCACCAAAATTTATAATGTTTACTGTATGCTAGGCATAATACTAAGTGTTTTACTTTTGTTTCCCCATGATCTTCATAAAAATGTTATGAAAAAATCTAAGCATTAATGGCCATTGTATGATAAGGAAGCTAGCACAGGGCATTTAAATAACTTTCTCAAATTCACACAGCTAATAATAACCCAGGGAACCTAAATATGCCACACAGTCTCTCAAAATTATCAATCAGACTTTATTTGCATTCAACAAAATTCTTTTAGAATATGATAGAATATGAGATTAGCTAAGAAAATTTGATACATTTAAAGCTAACATATATAATAAAGGTCCAAAAACACAAAGGAAAATTAATGAACAGAATAGAGTTCAAAAATAAACACATTGTGTATAAGAGTTTAGGACATGAGCAATTGCAAATCAATGGGAAAATCTTCAATTTGTGTTGAGAGAACTGTATATCATGTGGGAAAAAATTAAACTACTGTGTTTCTATATCATTAGGTTCTCCAAAATGAAATCGCAGATGGAGTTCATATATATATGAATTGATTAAAAAAAATAATCTTGAGTGGGAAAGGTCTTTCTGCAAATGAACCAGTATCTCAAATCATGAGTAAGTTCAGTTCAGTTCAATCGCTGTGTCTTGTCTGACTCTTTGCGACCCCATGAACCGCAGCACGCCAGGCCTCCCTATCCACCAACTCCTAGAGTTTACCCAAACTCATGTCCATCGAGTCAGTGATGCCATCCAACCATCTCATCCTCTGTCATCCTCTTCTCCCCCTGCCTTCGATTTTTCTCAGCGTCAGGTCTTTTCAAATGAGTCTGTTCTTAGCATCAGGTGGCCAAAGTATTGGCGTTTCAGCTTCAGCATCAGTCTTTCCAATGAGTGTTCAAAACTGATTTCCTTTAGGATTGACTAGTTTGATCTCCTAGCTGTCTAAGTTACTCTCAGTCTTCTCAAACATCACAGTTCAAAAGCATCAATTCTTCAGGGCTCAGCTTTCTTTATGGTGCCATCTCTCACATCCATACATGACTACTGGAAAAACCATAGATTTGACTAGATGGACCTTTGTCAGAAAAGTAATGTCTCTGCTTTTTAATATGCTCTCTAGGTTGGTTGCAGGTTTTCTTCCAAGGAGCAAGCGAATCATGAGTAAAATGACAAATAAAATTAGTTTAAAAGTACTTAGAAATTGTTAAGGAAACACAAAGGACAAAGAACAATATAAGAAAATATTGCATTGCTTTAAAAGGTTAATTTTATTAGCCATGCTTTAGAAAGGTTATTTTCTTTATTTACAAAATTTCTCACAAATTAAGAAAATATATGAAAAAGAGTTAATCGTGGTTCACAGAAAAAGATTTACACAGGCCTAAAAAGTATTTTCAGCCTCACAAATTATTGAGGCAATTCAACAAGATAATTTTTTTTTCTTTCGAACTATCCAATATTAAACAATAAGGGAGAGTTGTGAATGAGTAGGCACTCATACACTGTCGGGGGGCTAAGGCAATTTTTGAGTACAGTTGGCATAGCCTATCAAAGTTAAGAATGACATGTCTGAGACTTACCTTTAGAATGTATTCTGCAGATTGAGCTTTAGACATATGCAAAGATTTGTGTTTATTGCAGTATTGTTTATAATAGTTCGAATGGTTTTAAGATGGCCAAATAATTCTGAATTATTGAGTAGTACACACATGGTATAAAGAATTACTTTATCTAACATAAAGCAATTCTCTAAATATGTATGTGTTCAGTTCAGTTCAGTTCAGTCACTCAGTCGTGTCTGACCCTTTGCGACCCCATGAATTGCAGCACGATATATATGTAAATACGTATTTATAATCTGTTTTCTGTAAATAGATTCATATAAATGCTAGCATACACTATTGTTACTTTATAAAAATGCTTGGAAAGAACATGGAAAGTATAGGAGTACAAATGTTACCAGCAGTAATTATTTCTGGTGTGTTGTTGGAGATTTGAGTCAGATGACTTGTAGATTTATTCCTATTAATCTTTGGATTTCACTTTGCCATAAGCATATATTCATTTTTATAATTAAAAATCTAGTTAAACATTGATTCTCTTTTCATTTAGTCCAAGAATATATTGATCTTACTCTTCCATTTTAATTAAGGTTCTAATCTGTATTCGCAGTGGTGAGTAGGAGCATACCCAGGAGAGAGAGCAGAAGGGAGCTTTATTATCTTATCTACTGACCTCATTTCTTTACACATTTTAACTTGGTCCTGAATCATTAACAACAGAAAAAAGTTTTTATTGAGAGTCTGTTAGATGATAGACATTCTGTTGGAGGGTTTATCTGGTTAATCTCATTTAAGTATCACCACATGCTGTGAGAAAGGTAATACAGACTCCATTCTACAGGTGATGAAACTGAGGCACAGACCATTTCAGAAACCTTCCCAAAGTCGAATGAGGATCCACGTCAGAGCTGGTGCTCTTTCAACTATTTTACACGTGTTCCTTGGTGAGTTATTTAAATTTTCTGTGTATGGGCACAGCACTGCACCTCCTGTTAAGCTTTTGGTTTATTCTGAGTAACAAGCACAATAGGAGAAATACTTCAAAAATAATTTGAAATACAGACCACACTATTTCAGAGGATGCATGTGCACTCAGTCATGTCCGACACTTTGCAAACTTATAGACTGTAGCCCTCTAGACTCCTCGGTCGATAGGATTTTCCAAGAGAGAATACTGGAGTGGGTTGCCATTTCTTCCTCCAGGGAAACTTTCAGAACCACAGATTAAATCCAGACTCCTATGTCTCCTGCATTGTAGGGGATTTCTTTGCTACTGAGCCATCAAGGAAGCCCACACTAACTCAGAGGTTGCAACTCAAATACCTTCAGACCCAAGAATGAATGAAGTGGGAAAGGGGTAATTTGTCAGCCAAATAGAATATACCCTGGGCACAAGTTAGCATAATAAGCAGCCACAATGTGGGACCTCTCCACTGAACAAATGCAATGAAATATCACAGAAGAGTTTTGTTTAAGCTTGTTTTCTTATACTTAGAACAATACAGCAAGGTGGTTAGGAGCATGAAAATGGAATCAGACAGACATGGGTCAAAATTCTGGTTAATTGTTTCTTAATAGTGTAATTAAAGGCAGGTTGCTAACTTCTGTGAAGCTCAGTCTTGACATGAACAATTTTACAAAATTGATTTATTTTGAAAAAAATCTGTTTTTGTATTTTTATTATCCTACTCTTAACTTCAAAATCATGTTGTTATTATATACTAAAAATCCATAGGATTTTTTAGCATAATTACTAAATACATGCAATCAGACATAAACAGAGACCTGGTCTTTTAAAATTTAAACTGTTTTGTCCTCAAATTTTTAGCTACACTTTTTAATACTGTGGCTATTGTTTTTAGCAAAGAATTTCAGTACAAGGTAGGCTAACCTTGAACTTAATCTAAGCAGGAATGTTTGAAGTGTCAAAGGGATTTGATAGCATGGCTAATTCACATAGAGAACATTATTTAAAATTAAAATTTGAGAACTATTCCCTATTTGCTTCTTCATGGCTATTACATTTTTGTAAAAGTGATTCACTTTCTAAAAAATTATTAAAGGATTTTGGTGGCATTGGTACAAAAATGCTGTCAGTGTTAAAACAGTTACCTTTGAGTACAATTAACTTTATTATATGCATCATTACCAAATCATTATTAGAAAGCACCTCCTGTGTTAACAGGACCCAATCTCCTCATTTTGTTTCTATTGCACTTCTGTAACTCTGTATGATGAACATTTTTTTCATGTAGAATAACTGAGGGTAAGACCAAGGCATGATTTTTTGAATCCCTGCATATTATGCTCCTCTGCCCTTAAAAGCCTTATTTTGCACCTTGCATGGAGAAGTTTATTTACAGTTTCTTTCGAAAAACTGATGATATACTTTAGTGCTATAACTTTATATGCAAAGAAAAATGCAATAGTAGGTTTACTTCAGATCAGTTCAGTTCAGTTGCATAGTCGTGTCTGATTCTTTGTGACCCCATGGACTGCAGCACGCCATGCCTTCCTGTCCATCACCAACTCCTGGAGTTTACACAAGCTCATCTCCATTGAGTTGGTGATGCCATCCAACCATCTCATCCTCTGTGGTCCCCTTCTCCTCCTGCCCTCAATGTTTCCCAGCATCAGGGTCTTTTCAAATGAGTCAGCTCTTTGCATCACATGGCCAAAGTATCAGAGTTTCAGCTTCAACATCAGTCCTTCCAATGAACACCCAGGACTGGTCTTCTTTAGGATGGACTGGTTGGATCTCCTTGCAGTCCAAGGGACTCTCAAGAGTCTTCTCTAACACCACAGTTCAAAAGCATCAATTTTTCAGTGCTCAGCTTTCTTAATAGTCCAATTCTCACATCCATACATGACTACTGGAAAAACCATAGCCTTGACTAGATGGGCCTTTGTTGGCAAAGTAATGTCTCTGCTTTTTAATATGTTGTCTAGATTTACTTAGTGCTATCCATTTGTCAAAAAATATAACCTGATGTTGCAAGCAACTATCATATAGCTATAAATAGAACAAATAGCATTTACTAAATTGTTTTCTATGAAATCCAAAAGATGTAAATCTAGATTTTTTTTACATTTTCCTTGCCTTTTTTACTTATTATAAATTATTTAAATATATTAGCCAACAAATATTCTATTTTCTTAAAAAATAAGAAAAATTGATCCCTAGGGATTGATTCGACAGAGGTTCAAGAATCTATTAATGCTGACTATGGCCACCAGTTTCAGTCATGACTGGTAATTGGGCAGTATTGATAGAAATATCAAGATTAAGACAGATGATTCACCAGTTGGGTTATAATTACAGAATGATATAGTGTCTGAATCTTCCCTGGTGGCTCAGTTGGTAAAGAATCTGCCTGTAATGCAGGAGACCCAGGTTCGATCCCTGGGTTGGGAAAATCCCCTGGAGAAGGAAATGGCAACCCATTCCAGTATTCCCTTGCCTGGAGAATTCCAAAAACAGAGGAGCTGGGCAGGCTACAGTCCATGGGATCACAAAGAGTTGGACATAACTGTGTGACTAACTAACTATAGTTTCTGAATCATTTCAGAAAATAGCCCTGATTCTTTTTTAAAAAATAGTTTTTTTTTTTTTTTTAAATAGCACTTAAAAAAAATTATTGCAATACTTATGTAATATGCTACAACTTAAGTTTTAGACTGAAAAAGATATCGACATCTGTACTGTGAAGAGAGTACTCAAATAGTATCTATCTTCCTCACTCACTCAAGTTGGGGGTTGCAATTTATTTGTTTTATTCAAACCTAGGGTCACATGTCCTGTGCTGTGCTTAGTCATTTAGTCATGTCCGACTATTTGTGACCCCATGGGCTATAGCCCACCAGGCCTCTCTGTCCATGGGAATTGTCTAGGCAGGAATACTGGAGTGGGTTGCCATGCCTTCCTCCAGGGGATTTTCCCAACCAAGGGATCGAACTCAGGTCTCCCACACTGCAGGCGGATTCTTTACCATTTGAGCTACCAGGGAGGCCCAAGAATACTGGAATGGGTAACCTATCCCTTCTCCAGGGATAGGAATTGAACCAGGGTCGCCTGCATTCCAGGCAGATTCTTTGCCAGCTGAGCTACTAGGAAAGCCCTAGAGTCACATTGTAATGCACACACACACACACACACACACAGGAAATTTTTCAAAAGATTTCATAGGTCAACATTTTCCCTTAGTTTTACTCTGGTCAGTGCCTGGGCTCTGCCTCCCTAGACTACTATTCCTGCTACAGAATCACCCAAAACTAAGGTGACTTTTGCTTCTTGAGCTGAAACATAATGCATGACCCTTCCTCTTGCTCTAAAGTTTCTGGCAGATGGTCTCATTCACAGGATAAAAAACATGTCCATGGCATAGTTAATGGATCTATTGGATATTTACTATTCAGTTCAGTTCAGTTCAGTTACTCAGTTGTGTCCGACTCTTTGCGACCCCGTCAATCACAGCACGCCAGGCCTCCCTGTCCATCACCAACCCCCGGAGTTCACTCAGACTCATGTCCATCGAGTCAGTGATGCCATCCAGCTATCTCATCCTCTGTCGTCCCCTTCTCCTCCTGCTCTCAATCCCTCCCAGCAGCAGAGTCTTTTCCAGTGAGTCAATTCTTCACATGAGGTGGCCGAAGTACTGGAGTTTCAGCTTTAGCATCATTCCTTCCAAAGAAATCCCAGGGCTGATCTCCTTCAGAATGGACTGGTTGGATCTCCTTGCAGTCCAAGGGACTCTCAAAAGTCTTCTCCAACACCACAGTTCGATTAGGCTGTTTATTTTACATTTTTGTGGGCTAGCAAAGTATCAAATCTGTCAAATTTGTATAAAATAACTAATTGTCTGGAGACATACAAGAAAACACCTATTTGATTGAGTTGAACTGTGTGTGTGTACATATGTGTGTGTGCATGTGTGTGTGTGTGTATTTAATGCTCTGTCTAGCTAGTTCACTTTAAATAATAGCAAGTAACTTTCTATGTGAGGAGATGCATGAACCAAATTGAAAAGCAGTTTAAAAGAAAGCTCACTACACATAATGCCACTAGAGTAACAAAGCTATCTTAGATTTTCTATAGATGCTTCTGGTGCTTGCTTATATATTTGTTTCATATCACTGTCACCAGAGTTCATATATAATTAGTATTTTCTTTGTTGTCTTAATTATTAGCCATCTGAGGTATATCCTTATTGGCCAAAGGATATAGAGCGATGGCTATTGGGCTCTCATGGATAAAGTTCTCTCTTAGAAAGAGTAGTTGGCAAGATGTCAGCAAAGACATGCTCTGTGTTCTTGTCTAAGAGTCAAGGAAGGAGTACCTTATCTGTATTTTTATTTTAAAAGTGGTAATTAATTATTTATTAAGTGCATTTACTGAGAATTATTATATACTGGGCATCATGTCAAATTTTGGGTGTAACAATCCCTGCTTTTAAAGAGATAGAAAATCTCCTTTGTGAAAAGTCAGGACAGCATGAAATAGTAGGAGAGGTATTCAGGGTTCTCTGGGAAAAGACAGCAGGTGGTCTGGTTTCAACGGTCATCAAGAAGTTCAGTGTGGCTGAAGCAGAGAATGTGAGGCAAGCCAGCAAAACGCTGAGGCCAGAGAAACAGTGGGGACTAGGGTGGCAGATATGTGGTCTAGAATTGTATTTTTGGATGATGCTTGGAGAAGATATTACAGAAGAAAACATGAAAGTAAAGAGACAATTTTAGAGGCTACTGTAGTAATCCCAGGAAGAGGAGATATAATTTGGACCATGGCAGTTTACACCAGGAGCAGAGAATACTGGAAGGTTGAATCAAGAGAAATTATAGAAAAATAGAAGAAAAAAATCAGCCACATATCACCACCAATAAGCAACCAGTATAATTCCCATAAAAAATGTTTATACATATGTACATATATGTATATACGTTGTTTAGTTGCTAAATCATACCTGACCCTTTTGTGACTCCATGGACTACAGCCCATCAGACTCCTCTGTCCATGAGATTCTTCAGGCAAGAATACTAGAGTGGGTTGCCATTTTCTTCTCCGGGGGCGGGGGAGAAGGGTCATCTTCCTGACCCAGAGATCGAACTTGCATCTCCTACATTGGCAGATTCTTTACCACCGAGCCACCTGGAAAGCCTGCCTGTATATGAAATCATAAGCCTATTTGTGCTTTCGCCTACGTATTTGTTATTTTATAGCAGAGCTTAAGTAAGACTATGAAGTAAGTGAAGTTTGCTTTCATCACTGGTCACTTTTTTTTTGGTAGGGCTTTTCTCCCTATTTAATCTTCACTTTCCCAAGTGTGCAATATTTTTATTTTGGTGTTGACTCATTCTTATCAGTTCCTGCCTCCTAAATCCTTTGCTCCCTCTGCTCTATTATCAAAGTCAACCCCTTTCTAGGGTAATTTTCTAGATATGGTGGTAGTCAGAATATTAGATTCCCAAAGAAGTTCACATTCATATCCCTGAAACCTGTGAATATGTTACTTTCTCCTGCAAAACGGATTTTGCATATGTGATTAAGGACCTTGAGATGAGATTATCCTGGGTTATGTGTGGGTTGGCTCACTGTATTTACAAGGGCCCTTAAAAGATGGAAGAGGGAGACAGAAGAGCCAGAAAAGGAGCCAGGAAGGTGAAAAAATAGGCCAGAGGAAGAAAAAGATATTTGAAGATTTTATACAATTGGCTAGGGAATTGTAATTTGGGGCCACCAGCCAAGGAATGTGGGTGCCCTCTACAAGTTACAGAGCAAGGGAATGAATTTTTCCCTCAAGCTTCCAGGAGAAATGCAGCCTTGTTAACACCTTAATTTTAGCCCAGTGAAACCCAGTTTGATCTTCAGTCTTTCAGAACTGTAAGATAAGTAATTTGTGTTGTTTTAAGCCCCTAATTCCATGATATTTTGTTAAACAACAGGAAACAAATACCAAAATCTATTAGAAAGAAGCAGCTTGACTCACATGGAGTTATATTCAAATGACAAAGTTTAACATGTGGTCTTTCCTTTTTTAACCCCAAATAAATTCCAAAGACTGTCAAATGTTACAATTTCAGGAATCAGTCTTCTAGGGAAGATATGTGAGGTTGGGAGCAGGCAGAGGAGTGGTGAGCATTTATGATGGGAAGAGCTTTCCTGGAGGTCTTCACAGTCCTCAGATTCCCAGGAGTCATCTTCCTTCCTGCAAGTATCAGAGATATTCACCAACTCAACTGCACTCAATGCAAGCTTTCTATGTAAATTTCTTTTGAGTTATAAAGGCTTAAAAATTTTTGTCCATATATGTGTACATGTGTGTGTATCCATAGTTTGGCATGAATGAGGATTCAGATACTTTCCAGTGCATTTTTACACAAATTTCACTTTTACTTTTAAAATCAATAGTTTAGATTTTGTATTGGCTCAGATACTTATTTACAAGGGATCTTACATTCATATGTCTTTAAATTATTATCTCTCAAAAAAGGAGATTTCCTGCATCTTGAATAGACACCAGATGTCGAATGTGAGGGAGCTGGGGGTGGAAGGAGATGCACTGTGAAAGATGAGAGGATAATTCTGTTGGCTGATGGGACTATGAGATTGAATAGATGTTCAGTGAAATGGAAGAAATAGAAGAGCTGGAGTATCACTTGTCACTTGCATTGTTTTCAATTTATCAAAAACACAGTCATCGCTTTAGCTTCAGAGGCGTGTCTGATGCAAACATCAAAGGTGTTTTATCCTCTTTTATACTTATCAGGGAGGAAAGAAAAAGTTTCATCACAGTATCAGACAGGTCTCTGAACCAAAGCCTTAGGCTCCAAGAACAAAAGAATATCAAAGACATTATTGGAGTGTGAAAAGTGATCTCTTAGGAAATTGGGGCTTTATAGATTCAAATTTGCCTTTGCAATTGTTCCTGACCTGAATGATAGCCAACTCTAACAGACACAGCTGGAGCCTTCTCTCTGACTTACTGTCCTAAGTAAACGCTCTGCTGTGTTTTCTAGCATCTGAGGCTTACTGGTGAGGTTCCAGAACTCTCTCGGAGTGTTTTACCATGATCCTATCTGAATATTTCACAGCATGGAAAAGCGGGGCTGGCACCACATGAGGAAGAAGGTGATGACATCTTGGTATCAAATGACTCTGGGAATGATTACAGAGGGTGGCCAGACGATTTATAGTCGTATAGCTCAAGAACATACTTCATGATCCCCTTGGAACTTCACAGCAGTGCAAGGATGCCAATGGAGCAGATGAAAACCATTTTAAAATCTTGGGAACTATGCCTGAAAGATCTTACTTGTATCTCAGATCACAGACTTAGTAAGTTGTAAAGCCAAGATTGGCACCTTGGTCTGATGCCTTGTCTGAAGTTGAATCCAGCTCATACTGAGCTTATATTACTTAAAGAGTGTTCTGCTGATGCCCTGAAGCCAAAGCTTCAGAAATACTTTTCAAAAAACTGATGCCTGGGCTCCGCCTGAGATCCTCTGGGCATGGAGTTTAGGAGTCTGCATTTTAAATGAGTTCACAAGGAAATTCTTTTGCACACCCAAATCTGAGAACATCTAAGCTTCTGGAGTCTCATTTCTCAAAGTGTGATCAATGGATCAGCATCACCTGGGAGGTTATTAGAACTAGAGAGCCCCATGCCAAATTTCAGACCTACTGGATCAAAATTTGTATCCTAAGATTTGCAGAGCACCTGGCTCATGAACATCTGAGACTCCAATTAAGCTTGGTGTTAAAGGTTAATTAATGTCTTGTCAAATTGAGGAAAGCACAGTTGGGATTTAATACATATGACTTTTGGTTTTCCCTGAATGAAGCCTAAGTTAGCCAGTCCTCATTTCTAGGTCTGACACAAGAAGGAGCAAGGTATACGTTAGAGGACTTACTCGGTGTTTGTATGTATCAAGCAAGCTTATGGAAAATGTTGCTCCACCCTCTGGACTGCTGAAACAGTGAGGCCCATCAGATATGAAAGCTCTAGCTATCTTGTTATCTCTGCATACAGTCTGTTACACCAAACTGAACCGTGAGATAGCACTAACAACTGAAACTTGAGGAAGGAGAATTTGAGCAAGTGGAAAATTCTGGAAAGGGGACTCCAGATAGAAATTGAAGTTAGTAACAATGCAAGTGCCTGTACCTCCTATCCCTGGAGAACTTCTGTTTTCAAAACTACCATAGTGGATAGAAGGCTCTCCACTGAAATTAAAATCTCTGAGGAAAGACTTCTGATCTTTGGCATGCACCTTGTAAAATGGACAACTTCTTACGTCACTTTGGGGAATTTAATATTTGTTCTAGAAAATCCAAACATTTTCCATCTCAGAAAATCCCAGGTTGTAACATCATTTAGTAATTAGGGTTGATGACGGAGACAGAGAACACAACAGACTTCTTGAACTGCTTCCAGTACATAATTTGTATGATAGGTCACCTGTGAAAAGTTATGTGTACTTGCCATTAGCCTCATCTGGCAGGATGTATTCTCTGCTGATGCAGGGTGAAGGGCACTTTTTAAAGGGCCAGGGAAACAAATTGTGGTCCTAGTAGTTCCTGGCATGGGCTGGGTAATTTTTTTATATTAGCCTAAAATATTCTAATAGAAGAGAGAAATAAATGTACACAGAAAGAAAGCTGGTAAAAAAAATACACAGTGGGAAGGGATTTTGAAAACATTTTTTTTATTAAGGACAAATATTGGTTTAAATACCTGTGTTAAGTTTTCTTTTTTAAAAATTTTATTTTATTTTACTTTACAATACTGTATTGGTTTTGCCATGCATTGACATGAATCTGCCACGGGTGTATACGAGCTCCCAATCCTGAACCCCCCTCCCACCCCATGTGTTAAGTTTTCAATTAAAAATTTTACCTTAATTGTTGAAGCTCCCACAATCCTGAGGACCAAGTAAACATTCTTCTCAAAGGATGATATGTTTTATACTTAATCTCAAAGAACTTGGTGATTTGAGGTTGCTTTAAATTTAATCTTATAGGACAGATATATAAAATGGAATGCAAGCAGATGTGTTAAATCTATTCCGAGGAAAAGGAATTCCTAACAAGCAATCAGCCTCCAGAACAGCCTCCAGGACAGGACTTTTACCTTGAAAAGTAAAAGCAGACATTATTAAACTTTTAAAAGCTTACTTTGAAGGAATGTGGAATTGTTTAATATCATTTTAGTGAGGAGGAAAGGAAGAGACTGTGTTACATTATTTATTCCAGGATCTTTGAAGGCAGCTTTTTTTTTTTTTTCTCAGCTGGTTCATTTTAGTGTTAATGAGCGTTAAGCTCATATATCAGAGAGAGAATAATAAACCTTTAAATGTCAACCCAAAGGAGGTCTTTATTTTTCTACTTACAGCTGTGAAGCAGGCAAGATAATTTAAGATATGAAAACCAGAAAAGTTACATGAAAATGTATTAAGGGGAAACTGGAGGAGGCATGAAATTGCAGAATATTTGAACAGGAAAAGATTTTACCTGCATATTCAGCCCACAGTAGTGAAGGAAAAGAATACTCCTTTAAGGAACTGACAACCTGGAATTAGAAACTTGCAGTTAAAATATGGAAATATAACCCCTTATATTTGTTTTTACCATGGCAAATGGCAACATTTAGACATTAACTTTATCATTATCTGTAGGGATGAGCTGATTGATGGCTTATAAAGTAAGATTTCTGTCTTGTACATGATACTAAATCAGAAAAAAAGAAGTAAATAATGAAGAGCCATTCAGAGTGCTGCTAAAGGACATGAATCATTGTAGTGCAATTGCTGAGCCAACAATAATAAATATGCTTAGAGCTGAGAGCAGAGCGAAGTATTCCTTTTGAAGACAGCAAGAGCAGGTCCCTCAGGGAGTGTCACCACGTAACAACCAAAATGATATTTGAGTTACAAAAATTGTTCAAACTGAGTGATTCGACAAATTCAACAGAGAAAGAAAAAAATTATGCCTCAAGAATTGAACACACACCTAGACATAAAGTTCTCAGAGAGGCCGGTATGCAGCTAAACTAGACTCGTTCTGAGCATATAATTTAGGAGAAAGTTGGAACATGTGAAAAAAAATGAGCAGGTTATCTCAGAGAATCAAAGGATGTGCCTTCTGTCTCCCCAGCACCAGGATTTTGTTACACCTGCTTCTGTTGTTTTTATTGTGGGTACTCTTAGCATATCTCTACCCTGCTCCCTAAATCTGATGACTTTTTACTTTCTTATTACTAGACGGTCTATGACTTTAAGCCACGGAATGTAGAGAAGTTGCAAGTGTACCACTAGAGTGGAATTTTGCAGAGAAGCCAGGCAGATGAACACTGCTACCCAGATGAAGCCTGACTTACATGTTTGCAGGCTTTCTGATCATCTGTGTGAGGGGACTGAGAACCACCTGAGGCTTCCTGAAGAGCAAGTCATCTGTCATTGGACTAATGTTTCACTGTTGGAGATTGAGTCCTTGAAGACTTTTGTGGGGTCTTGCAGTTATCCATGTGCAGGCAAAAGATTGTAAGAATGGTGTTCTATGTCACTGTGACAGTCTTTTGTTGTTGTTGTGATTGTGCTCAGTCATGTTCAAGTCTTCCCAATCCCATGGACTGTAGCCCATCAGGTTCCTCTATCCATGGAATTTTCCAGGCAAGAAAACTGGAGTGGGTTTCTGTTTCCTACTCCAGGGGATCTTCCCAACTCAGGGATCAAACCTGGGTCTCTTGTATCTTCTGGATTGGCAGGTGAATTCTTTACCACTGTACCACCTGGGAAGCCCAAGATCAGTCTTTAGCAAGAGGTTAAAGGACAATTTGGTATATCACGAGTAGGGAATAGGGGGAGCCAGAAAATATTTCATAATTTAGTTTATGGCAATTAACTCATGGATTACTACAGGGATTTAATGAGAAGTTTCAAAAATGCTATCTCTTTTTCTTTTCTCTCGTTGTTCTTCCTCTCTGTCTTCTTTTTCAGGGCCTTACTTGGAAACTTTTGCTGCCCACCTACAGAAATGTGCATTGTAAATTATCTCAATTATGATGCACCTAGAGCATCCCCTTGCTGCGCTTTCTTCTCTGTTTGCTAGTCCAGTGTCTCATGGTTGTAAAAGCTGTGTTCTCTTAGACAGCTTGAGGGCCTTACTCTTGCTAACAAGAGAAGATCTGATAGAAAATTCACTCTAAGCTGTTAATGATTTATTATATAGTTCCTGCCATATAGATAAATGTTTCTGCCAAAAAGAGGATAGAGAGAGGATAGAAAGAAAAGGTTAACTAAACACTTCACCAAATCCAAAGAATAACTAATGGAAACCTTTTGAGCATTATGTCACCTGCAAGAGGGAGATACTTTGGGGTTACTGGAGGCTCCCCTAACATTTTTCAAATCATTCTTTTCTGTGTGAGGCTAACATGGCTTGCATTTAAGAGGAAGTTAACTTGTATGTTACTGGGAAGTAAGGTCAATACTTTATTAAAATTCCAGTCATATTTTTCTTGTCAGGATAGATTTTTTTCTACCAGTCAGCAGTTTTCTCACTCTCAACCCTCAAAAGCAAACTGATTTGGGGACACACATGCAAGAAATATTTGAAGACAAATATATTCCCCATTTGACATCAAAAATTATAGTGCAAAACAAAGACAAATAATAGAATTTTTAATAAAACCTTTTTTTGTATTTTATGAGCTGCATTTTTTTTTCCTTTAGCTTGAATATAAGAAGATATGTCACATTATAAAGAATATTGATGGGAGAGATTTTTCTGATGGTCCAGTTAAGAATCTGCATTTCCAATGCAGCAGGCATGGAACTAAGATCCCACATGCTGCAGGGTGTGGCCAAAAAAAACCAAAAAATAATGACAGGAGAAAATTGTTGGGGGTTCATGAAGGAACAAAGAATAAAAAATAATTTCATTGGGAAATTATTCACAATGTTTCAGAGCATGGCAATCTTTTATTTGTTTGTTTTAAGAAATCTGAATTAGGTCACTGTAAGGAAATAGCACACTTGAACTCAATAACTGATGGGAATTTGGTAGAGGAATCTTTTGTAAAAGAGTTTACAAGGGATACCGCAGGACCAAAAGGTGTGCAAGGATGGGAAGGAGGAAACAAGACTGAGAAACTGCATGGGAAGGTCAGGGGAAGTGATAGGTTGGGAGTTTGGGATCAGCATGTGCACACTGCTACATTTATTTTATTTTTTTTATTTATTTTTTCTATGTTACAAGTTTATTAGTTGTTACATCATATCTTAATTTGGTTCATGCTACTTTGACCAAAAACATTTCACTTTTTCTATCATCTTAGGAAAATAGTACAGGGCATCTGACTTTAGAGTTCTTCATGTCCTTCTCTGCTGTCTGATTTATCTGAAACTCTTCATGGCACAGGAATGTGCTTTCTGTTAACAGTTTCTCAGATTTCTAAACAAGTCGCATCTTCCTGATACTTCATAGAACAGAAAAGAAGGTGTCCTGTATCATGGATATTTCTGTTTCTAAGGCTTAGAGTACGCTAGAGGAGGGAAAGAAAAGAACCACTGAATATTTTTCTCATCTATAGTCTTTATATCTCAACTTTCCCAAACCAGAAACCCCTGCCATACCCCCAAAGTACTTGAATATCTAAAGTTAATTTATTTATTTTTTGTCTTTTTTTTTTTTAATTTTTACTTTATTTTACTTTACAATACCGTATTGGTTTTGCCATACATTGACATGAATCCACCATGGGTGTATATTAGCTCCCAATCCCGAATCCCCCTCCCACCTCCCACCCCACATCATCTCTCTGGCTCATCCCTGTGCACCAGCTCCAAGCATCCTGTATCCTGTATCGAACATAGGCTTGTGCTTCGTTCTTACATGTTAGTTTACATGTTTCAATGCCATTCTCCCAAATCATCCCACCCTCTAAGAGATAACCAACAAGAACCTACTGTACAACACAGGGAACTCTGCTTAATACTCTGTAATAACCTAAATGGGAAGAGAATTTGAAAAAGGATACATGGATATGTGTAACTGATCACTTTGCTGTATACCTGGAAGTAACACAACATTGCTAATCAATTCTATTGTAATGTAAAACAAAAATTAAAAAAAAATAATATATGTAATGCTACCCCCTACAAAAAGAAAAAAAAAAAAAATGCATGGGAAGGGCTGATAGGCCTATGGCCTTCTGTAGTACAAGTAGGTAGTAGTGACTTGGTAGGAGAGAGTTGGAAAAATAAAACCCTTAGCCAGCCTCATTCTTTTCCTGTCCAACTAGTTCTGGTTACTGTGTGTGTGTGATCAGTTGTGTCTGACTCTTTGTGACCCCATGGACTGTAGCCCGCCAGGCTCTTCTGTCCTTAGGACTTTACAGGCAAGAATACTGGAGTGGGTTGTCATTTCCTCCTCCAGGGGATCTTCCCACCCTAGTATCAAACCCATGTCTCCTGTGTCTCCTGCACTGACATGTGGATTCTTTACTATTGAGCTATGTGGGAAGACCCGGACTATAGAGATACCAAATTTATAAAAGTTATTCTTTTGAAGAATGTCAGTCAGAATTCTAGATCTTACACAGGCACATGACCATACTGTACCAGAGCAGAGAGATTATTTATCACAATTGGCAAATTGTTGGAACAGTTGTGGAAAGATGAGGAAAGGTTATTGGCAGAAATGGGTTTCATATCTGAGCTGACAATTATTGGTATAATATAAAGGAAACTATGAAGATCATACTGATATGGTTGAAATAATCAAATGAGAATTCCCTAAATTAAGATAGGCATGGTTCAGGAATTGGCCATTTGGAGTTAGAGAATGGTCATGACTGTTGGAAGAGACAGCCAGGTATAACTCTAAAATATTGCATGAACTCAAAGTTACAAAGAATGAGGTTTCTGGGGATACTGGCTCATTACCCAGAATAATTGTATGGTGAGATAGACTGTTATTCATAAATAAGGTATCACAACTATTAGTAAATATTTTTGAACAAGGGAATATTGGTCTGTTTTTATGTCCAGAATAAAAGAACTGCTATAATATGCCATCTGCCAGGAAACAGTATGAAAAGTATATACTCAAAAGAACCTCAGTCTACTTCATAAGAAAGAAATTTGCAGAAGTTAGTAAGAATTAGATCTCTTGTCTGCCAAGTTTGCAAATCTCATCTACAGGTGAACTCAACTGAACTAATGTAGAAAAGGTATAAAATCTACTGATCATCAAGGAACAGGATGAAATTCAAGCCAGAGGTGCCAGAGCAAATGTGAGAAGGCAACAATCACCCAAGTATTCTCCTATTCCTTGAAAGTTCAAGGCGACACTTAAACTGAAATCCCATTGAGTGGTGTAAGGAGGTCCACTAGTCTTAATTATAGGATGCCCCACAGCCAGGCTTATGGGAACTAGACCTGCTAATATGCTGCCAGTGAGGCATAAGCAGCGTTACAGTGACTTGTGACACAGTGGGATGTCTCGCAGCTAAATATTCATGTGCAATATGTCCTCCCTTGAGTGAAAGCAAAGCCTTGGAGAAGGAGGTTTTAAATGCCTATGTCTCATATTTGTTTCCTGGGAAATCACCCATTTCTCAGTAAAGCAAAAGTGTGACTGAATATAAATTATTAAAATGGGCATGGTCACAGATTTTATCTCTCCTGCATCCCATCAATAAGAATCCTATGTTTCTAAGTCAATTTCCCTCCCTCCTTTCTTCTTCTAAAATGGAAATATTCTCTTTTAGTGCAGTTGGTAATGAGAGGATTTGCAGGAAGAAGTCTGGGGTAAAAGCCACATCAGGAGATTCGTAGAGAAAGTTTTAGGTGAAAGAGCTAAAACTTGAGAGAAATGAGTAGGCCAGAAACAAAAGATTTTACATTAGTGTTTCTGAAGATTATCTAATCTTATATACAGCATTGGAAAAATGGAATTTAATATTTTTAGGCAACTTAATATTTTACTTTGATTCAGTCATTCAAAAATATGTTGTTAGAAATCAACTGGGAACAGTGGGATAACAAAAGGGTAACCAAATGGTGGCTCTCCTGGGATTCACCTTGCAGGTATGTTATATATTGTGGTTTCTTGTGGTTTGCTTCATGTCCATCCTCATCAGTATTAAGGGATGGACCCTACACATTCTGGGTTTCTAAAATTTACAGTAGGAACAAAAAAAAAAAATACAAGCAAAATTTGCCTTATGTGAGCTCAGTCTCATTTTTCTACACATTCTTCCAAGGTTCTGGACTTCTTGCATCACATCCCTTCCTATTTCTACATCCCATATTCTGTTAATTCTTTCTGATCTTAAAATCTGCATGCTGTACTTTTGGGGAGAAGTTTTCTTATTTCTTAGAACTTCAAAGTTTTTGATTTGTAAAATAAGGGATACTAGTCTCTGAACTCTAAATCATTATGTAGCTTTGCTGTTGTTCAGTCGCTCAGTCATGTCCGATATTTTGCCACCCCATGGACTGTTGCACGCCAGGCCTCCCTGTCCCTCACTATTTCCTGATGTTTTCTCACATTCATGTCCATTGAGTTGGTGATGCCATCCAACCATCTCATCCTCTATCGTCCCCTTCTCCTCCTGCCTCCTATCTTTCCCAGCATCAGGGTCTTTTCCAGTGAGTCAGCTCTTCACATCAGGTGGCCAAAGTATTGGAGCTTCAGCTTCAACATCAGTCCTTCCAATGAATATTCAGGGTTGATTTCTTTAGGATTGACTGGTTTGATCTCCTTGTAGTCCAAGGGGCTCTCAATGATCTTCACCAGCACCACTGTTCAAAGGCATCAGTTCTTCAGCACTCAGACTTCTTTATGGTCCAACTCTCACATCCATACATGACTACTGAAAAAACCATAGCTTTGACTAGTTGGACCTTTGTTGGCAAAGTAATGTCTCTGCTTTTTAATACACTGTCTAGGTTTGTCACAGCTTTTCTTCCAAGGAAGAGCATCTTTTAATTTCAAGGCTACAGTCACCGTCTGCAGTGATTTTGCAGCTGCTAATGAAGATCAAATGAAATACTGAAAGAGAAAGTGCTGTAAAAAATATGAATAACTTGGAGCAGAATTGTTTACAGCCTGTGTGTGAAACCTGGATAAACCTGTGTATGGAGAACTTTCAAAAGTGACATTTACCAGGCTCCACCCCTAGATATTCTGATCCTGTTGAGCTGGGTTCCTGGCTTCAGAATATTTTAGAAACTTTCCAGTAATTCTATTGGGCCACCAGTGTTGACCACTGGTTTACTCCTGAGAGAATTCATTACTTCCCTCTGATAGATGAATCTCTTTTCTTTTAAATTTTAGATCTCATCATAAAATTTGAGTAGGAGCTTTTAAAGTGATTTCAGTTTCCAGGAAGATATTTGCTAGAGTATCTTCGTAGAACCTTTGAGGCCTCTCGTAGGATTTGCCTTCTTCTAGCTATGAGGAACAAGCTTGAAATAGTCATAGAAGTCATGATTCAAAAATGAAATGAGCATACTGCCAACTCAGGCACATACTAGAAGGTACTAATATGGAGTATTTTAAGCTTCAGAATCATCAACAGCATTAGAATCTAAGATAATGGCTATCTTTATGATCCACAACTTTTAGAATATTCTGATGGTGCATTTTCCTGCAGTGTCTCCTTTCCTATCTTGCCCACTCGCCAGCAGTCAGATCATTCCCTGCCTCCTCCTGTGTGTTAAGGCAAAATACTCTAGCCTTTGAAACAAGTTGGTTGGAATTTTATCATTGCAATCATGAACAGTGCTGCATTGAAAAGAAGTTAATTAACTTTAGCTTATTTTTCTTCTGCCAGAATGTATTTAGTGTAAATTACTCATGAGTAATGCAATATTTGATAAATTCATATATAGCCATATGTGTGTGTGTTTAGAATTTAATTTTAGTCATGTGAAAACTGGCATCAAGTTTCCAGTTACTTTTGCTAAATATATGCATACTTTATTTATTAGCCCATTTATATTTACCTTTTTCTTTGATAAAAGTGTATTTCCAACTTTTAAACTGAATTTTTAAATGATTAATGATCTGCTTGTCTACCTGATATTGAAGACAAATTTGAAAATTTCCAATGGAATTCAAAGCAGCTATTCTTATCATTGCTAGCCATCACCATTCCCGAAAATGTTCTGCTGCAATTTTTTGAAACATAATATAATGATTTCTTGAATAATAAAAATAGGAACAATTAAGCCTCACAGGTCATGAATTACTTTCACAGAAAATAGTAGAAAGGCAATTTATTCTGTATGTCAGTGGGATTGATTATATACTGGAGAAATTTAGTTTCAGAGCATTCATGTACCCTTCATTTAAGACCATCTCAGGGACTTCCTTTGTGGTCCATTGCAAAAGGGCATGGGTTTGATACATGGTTGGGGATCAAACTTGCTGCATGCTGCATTTCATGGCCAATAAATAAATAAATAAAATGAATTTTTAAAAAAGATACACTGTTGGTGGGAATGCAAACTAGTACAGCCACTATGGAGAACAGTGTGGAGATTCCTTAAAAAACTGGAAATTGAACTGTCTTATGACCCAGCAATCCCACTGCTGGGCATACACACCGAGGAAACCAGAATTGAAAGAGACACGTGTACCCCAGTGTTCATTGCAGCACTGTTTATAATAGCCAGGACATGGAAGCAACCTAGATGTCCATCAGCAGATGAATGGATAAGAAAGCTGTGGTACATACACACAATGGAATATTACTCAGTCATTAAAAAGAATACATTTGATTCAGTTCTAATGAGGTGGATGAAACTGGAGCCTATTATACAGAGTGAAGTAAGCCAGAAAGAAAAACACCACTACAGTATACTAGCACATATATATGGAATTTAGAAAGATGGTAATGATAACCCTGTATGCAAGACAGCAAAAGAGACACAGATGTATAGAACAGTCTTTTGGACTCTGTGGGAGAGGGAGAGGGTGGGATGATTTGGGAGAATGGCATTGAAACATGTATAATATCATATATGAAATGAATCACCAGTCCAGGTTTGATGCATGATACTGGATGCTTGGGGCTGGTGCACTGTCAGTTTCAAATTATTATTTGAAATTATTATCAAATTTGAAATTATTATCATCATTATTCTTATCATCTAATCAGATGTGTAAATCAGCTCAATAATTTACTTTTATTTTTGTAGTGCATGTTTCATGCAAAATGTTACTGCAAATAAACAGATTTTCAGATACAAACAAGGAAAAAACTAGATTTATTAGTATTTGTGTGGGTGAGAGACAGAGGTAGTTATTCATTATCTCATTTGAAAAACAAGATAAAAATAATCAGGAAAAGATGCTGCTGATGCAACTGATGGAAACATGGGGGCTATTTTTACTTTCTTTGGTACAGGAATGCCTCATCATTCTAATACTGCTGAGTGCTGAGGAGTTCTTAATAAAACTTAAACCTGTCTTTTGAGCAGTAAAACTAAAGAGCAAATAAACATGAACAAATATTTTGATGAGAATCTTTCTGGAATGTATTACACACTTCCCTGCCTTCCTAAATGGTTTCTGTTGAATGCAATCTGGCCATTTTTGGTTTAACTTACATTAATGGCTCTGCACTGCCAGGCTTGTACAATTCTTGTTTTTGCAGTTCCTCTATCTCTTCCCTTGCTATCAAATGATACTACTTTAACAAATGGAATGACGCTGTCTCAATAGAACCACCTAGTGCTGCCATTTGAATTTCCTGTGTCCAATTTTCTCTAATCAGGTCACCTCTGTAATAAGCGTTTTGTGAGCTTTGCATGTTATGTTGTTAATCATGTAAATCATTTGGCATTCTGAGGAATAAAGGTCTGAGTTCTTGCAAAGTTCATTTGATGGACTGGAAGCTGTGCTCTTAATTCCAAGTGTATAATTATATTTTGGTATAGTCAGGCTTCCAGGAGTCTGGCTCCCAGATAAGTGTAGAGCCACAGAACTGCTATAATACAGAAGCCGTAGAAAACAGGGAAAATGCTGATAAGCAAATTATGTTTTGTGGATGTTATGTTAATGGGTAGAATGGAAGAAGTAACCTAAAAGGAACCAGGAACTGGAAAACTTCCCAGTAGGCAGACGTTGGCACATATAATAAATGCAGAAGAGAAAGGGAAGTCTTTTCTATCACAAGACCTTTCAATATTCAGTATGTATAAGGTTTTCCCCCATAGCAGCTGAATGTAAGCTTTTCTGAATGCCCAGCAATTATTAATAATATTGAAGGAAAGAAATAGGAGACTACAACAGTTCTCCCCAAATGGAAGAGACACAAATGTTATAATATCTTTAAAGAAAAGAGGCATTTCTAACTGTTACATTCTGAGGCCAGTATTAGAGATTTGATAGAAAACCTGTATAAACTTATGAAATGTTATAACCCCACCCACTCTGGCCAGAACAAAATTTTTATGTCCTAAGACTGGGTAGAAAAAAAGAACTCAATTTTATTTCCAGATTTACTTTTCTATAACATAGTACAAATTATCTCCTATTTCTGGACCTTTTACTTTCTCCTTCTTCTTTCCTTCCCTCCTCCCTCTTTCCCTGATTCACTCCCACCCCGTTTGTCTCCCCTCTTCCCTCTTTTCCTTCCTTCTTTATTTTAAATCTCAGTTGTAAAATGAGGGCATGGAATAGAATCCTGCAGAGGCTCCTTTTAGAGCTCAAATAGAAAGACATCATCTTTCACAATTTTTGCATGGTATTGGAAGAAGTTAACTAATATCACCTTGAAACTATACTTCCATGACACATCATTCTAGATTTCAAATTCCTCCTCTGATTGGTTTTTCTTTGCATTGTCAAAGAAATGAGTTATTCATTCTAAAAAATATTTCTGAATTAAGATTGTCAATATTTTGTTTAATAATTGTGGATTATAAATCAGTGATACAAGGATGACCCCATCTCTGTAGCAGCTCTGATCCACTTGACTTCTCATTCTAGAATCCAGGCAGAGTGAGTATCCCCATCTAGGATACTACGTTCTGTGACAGAAAAGTGCTGGAGAAAACTTGCGATACCTCCCAAAGCTTCACAATGAAGTAGTTGTGATGGTCATTAAAATCACCCACATATCCTGGCTAAAGCAATACCCTATATAAAAAACAACATCATATTTTTGGGGAATAAAATATACAACATAATAAAAAAAAAAGCAATGTAATTTTTAGGAGCAAACATAGACAAGGATCATAAACAATGCCTATAGACTTAGAAGTTCATATACAGTGAAACTTTTTATAATAATAGGAGCAATCTAAATACAAAGAAGTAAAAATCCTTAAAATTTTGGTGGTTTGGACATCATCTAGATTTGGAGGGCTATGACTCATACTAGAAATATGCAAAAGGAAGAACATACTTTAAATAAACAAATATCCCAATATGAAGAAAGGTAGAACCAAGGGTTTACAAGGTGCATTAGATTTCTATTGTTGCATAAAAAAATTGCTCCAAAATAGAAACATAAAGCAACAAATGTTTATTGTCTCATAGTTTCTGGGTCCGGAATCTGAGAGCAGTTTAACTGGGTAGTTTAGTCTCGGGGTGTCTCATGGGATGCAATCAAGGCGTTGGGCAGGGTTGCAGCTGTCCTAAGCTTGACTAGGGGAAGAACCACTTCCAAGCTCACTCACATGGCTTTGACAGGCCTTGGCAGATCTGCTTCAAAGCTCACTCACACATGCTTCTCCACAGGGCTGCCTCGTATCTTGGCAACTGGCTTCCCACAGAGCAAGTCATCTAAGCAAGTCATCACTATGCTCAAGGAGGAAGCCACAATCTTTTTAACCTAATCTCAGAGGGGGATCATCAGGGGCCATTTCAGAAGCTGCTTGACACAAAAGTGTCAATTTCCATACATTTCTATGGAAATCCATAACTCTGAAAACGAATAAGGGAAGATCCTGAAAGACACTGAATGGATAAGGACAACTCTCACTTTTTGTTTTGTACACATCTATATTTTTTAAATTTATTATAATGATAGTCACTAATTTAAAGAGCAAGAGTAAAAATGAATAAGAAATTATCAAGGTGATTTTTAAAGTCTGACCTCATAGTAGGTGAATACTCAGTATTGTCTCATAATTAAATAATTTATCACCATAGGGATTGATAAGAATGTGAAAGAATTGGCATCGGCCCAGGATTCTGACTTCTATGAGCCAGTATTAATGGAGTTATCCCAGTAGAGGGTAAAGGATAATTTAGATTAAAATGTAGACTGAGCTACAAGGTTAACTCTTTGGAGTTGAATTAAAGTTCCCATATCATGGAGATATAGCCATTAGGTAAAAATGGTTGCTAAAACCTTAACCTGGAGAGAGAGCTCTTTCGAACATAGGTGATAGCAAAGTGTGCAAGACTTGTACACTGGAAACTCTAAAATATTGTTGAAATTAAAGAAAACAATGAAAAAACATTTTGCATTCATAGATTAGAAATCTTTGAATCTCAGAGAAGAGGAGGGAGACAATTTGTATGACAGAAATATTTGAAGAAACAGTGTCTAAATAGTTTGCAGATTCAGTAAAAAGTATAAGTCCACATCTCTTTGAAACTTTAAGAATCTCAAGCAGAGTAAACACAGTGGCATCTGAAGAGTATTACAGTTCAATTTCTGAAAAAGATTTTTAAAAGCCTTTAAAAAACTAGAATAATGAAGAAAATTTCTACTTACTTCTTATCATAAATAATGTAAGGAAAAAAATTGCTGGCAGTCTATGTCTATATACAGTGGAACTATCCTTTAGAAATGTAAGCAAAAATTTTAGGTTGACAAACATGAGAGTGTATTTTCTGCAGACCTACACAATCCTGTTATTAAAGACAGTTCTTTAGTCTGAGTGAAAGTGATACCAGATAGAAGCTCAGGTACGCATTAATAAAAAAAAAAAAAGTAAATACGTGAGTGAAAATAAATTTTTTTTCTTAATTTTAAATTTCTTTAAAAGATAGTGGACTGTTCAAACAAAAATAGTGAGAAAATGTTTGGATTCATGTCAATGTATGGCAAAACCAATACGGTATTGTAAAGTAAAATAAAATTTAAAAAAATAAAAATTAAAAAAAAAAAAAAAAAGAATCAGCAGAGAAGGGCCAGCAGGAAGCAATTTAGAGAAATGCTCCGCACCTTCTCGGTTTTTGTTTTGAGTCAAGGAAGGTGGGTTGGGAGAGGGATGTGTGTGCACCAGAAGGAAGTACAAAAGAGGAATAAGGTGACTTTAGAACACCAGAATCCTTTATTTTCTATCACTGTCTAATTA